>BDJD01002361.1:40328-53107 GCA_002564525.1 Rosa multiflora | reverse complement strand
ATATATATATATATATATATTCATCAATAAGGCTTGAAGAGACAGATTTACCCCTCAAAGTTTGACGGAAAGCACCCTAAATAACGGAAAGGGTAACGGCATACACCGATTTTGGGTCGAAATTGCAATTTCATGTACCTATCTTAATTCTTTGAAACTTGATGTACGGAACTTCGGAATGGCAAATATTTCATGTACTGTTCTTAAAATTTTCCCGGAATGAAATATAAACTTGCATTACTAACACGCTTACCTATTGATACATATCCTTAAAAGGTTTTGTTACCTTATTGATATATATCCATAATGCCATTTATAATAGGTTGATGTTATTGACACACCAATTTTCTCTATTTACACACCCTCTATACGTTTCTATTACTTTAATTCTTCTTTTTTTTTAACAAATCACCCTAAATTTATTTTGCTTTTTACCCTCTCCAGCGTCAATGGCGGTCTGGAACAGTTTTGTAGTATGTGTAAAATTTCCAGTAATTTCGACGAGAAGCTATGCTTTGAATAAGTCATAACAAAGTTTTTTGCACAAAACTAACCTGAATAATTTGAAATTATTCGAAATCGAATTCGCTAATCGTTTGATAATTTGGTTGAAGTTAGAGTGTGAGTTTCTACATTGATGTTAGAGGAGAGGATGGTCCTAAATTTTAGGTTGGGCAATCTAATTCGTCTTCCCTTTAAATATAGTTAACTGGAATATCCTACTAGTCTCTGACTTCTCTACGCCATAACTGATCTGGTCTTGCGGGAATAGGAAAATAGAATAATTAAAGAAACTACTCGTATGCATTTGACCAATTGGCCTATATAGGAGCTTTGGAAGTCTGGAAGGTCCAGGCCAGGAATTGATATTTGTTGAAAAGTCTAAATGAATAATGTTGTGCTTCATGAAATTGTCCTCCATCTATTTTAGGTCAATTGTGTGACGTTGCAGAGGAAAAAGGTGTATATAGGATTGATGCCATAGGTTACTATACTACTATTGGAACTATATAGGCTGAAACTTTGTTATTGAGTCAAGATTTTAGCTTAGATCAACAGAGCCTTTTATCCAGTCATTTCGTCTAATTTTCCAATTGTTGTTTGTGTTTTTTTTTTAACTTTCTCACCATTTGATACAGGAAAGGTTCTGCATCCTGAAATTCATTTCTAGTGTGTGCTTTCCCTCATTGAACAACATCAGCTGAGGCTTTTGATCTCATGATCTACACCTAGATATATAAAGCATTTTGTTTATAATTTTCTATACAAATTCATAAAACATCTTGTAGCTTGATTGATTTGGTTTGAGTTTTAGCTTGGTAGTCTCTTCTCCAATACTTCAAGAATAACCATTTTGGTTTGTTCATTGGATTCAAGTTCCTCGGAGAATTTGTCTGGTTGCGTATGAATTGGCAAATCACAGTTATTGGTTG
The DNA here is from genome assembly GCA_002564525.1 of Rosa multiflora. Classification (NCBI taxonomy): domain Eukaryota; kingdom Viridiplantae; phylum Streptophyta; class Magnoliopsida; order Rosales; family Rosaceae; genus Rosa; species Rosa multiflora. Next base: position 51,674 of record BDJD01002361.1, on the reverse strand, counting down.
CAATGGAGTAGCAGACTAGAAGGGAAGAGCCCAATTATTTGAGAGAAAATAAAAAATTTCGGATTATTGATCCTTAGCTATCTATACTTGTGGATTCGTTCTGACATTGGCCTTGTGCATTTCTTGCATTGATTACAATTGATTTATTATTTAATGATGTTTGATACTTGCCAAATAGAAAGAAAAAAAAATATATATATATATAGAATTGCAAGATAGGGTAATTAAGGTAATTTGTTTAAAAAAAATTGAATTAAAGTAATAAATAAAATAGAGGGGTGTGTGAATAGAGAAAATGTGTGTGTCAATAACACCACTCAAAAAAAAAAAAACATGATATGTTCAATTTGAATTGTCATATTTATAATTCAATTGAATGTCTTAATGATTTTTAATTTAGCTAAAAAAATTTATTAGTGTTTTACCACAAGCAATCCCTTACCAAAAGAAAATATCTCTTATTAGAGTTAGTACACAAAGGAGTTAGTACCTCTGCCGGCTGGGAAGAAGACTGTAGGATGTCGTTGGATGTTTACTGTGAAGCTTAATGCCGATGGAACTATTGATAGATACAAGGCGAGGTTGGTTGCCAATGGATATACACAAAGCTATGAGATTGATTATGAGGAGACTTTTGCACCTATAGCAAAGATCAATACTGTCCGGATTCTAGTCTCACTTGCAACAAACAAAGATTGGCCCTTGCACCAGTTTGATGTGAAGAATGCGTTTCTAAATGGAAATTTAGAGGAAGAAGTATACATGGATGTGCCTCCAGGTGTTAAGAATCACCCAAGTGACGTTAGCAAGGTGTGTAAATTGAAGAAATCTTTGTATGGCCTAAAGCAATCTCCAAGAGCTTGGTTTGGAAGATTTTCAAAGTCCATGAAAGCCTTTGGGTACAGACAGAGCAATTTTGACCATACCTTGTTTATCAAACGCAAGAATGGTAAGATTACAGTTCTTCATGTTTATGTTGATGATATGATTGTTACAGGGATGATCCAAAAGAGATGAATAAATTGCAAAAGTATCTGTCAAAGGAGTTTGAAATGAAGGATCTGGGACAACTGAAGTATTTTCTGGGTATTGAAGTTGCAAGGTCTAAGAAGGGGATTTTGCTTTCACAAAGGAAGTATGTCCTTGATTTACTTACTGAAACGGGGATGCTGGACTGCAGATCAATGGAGACACCCATTGAGGTGAATCACAAACTTGCTATTTATCCTGATCAAGTTCCAACTGATAAAGGGAGGTATCAACATCTTGTAGGAAGGCTGATTTATCTTTCACATACTAGACCATATATTGCTTATGCTGTGAGTGTTATTAGCCGGTTTATGCATTGTCCTAGTGAATATGGATGCAGTCTTTTGTATTTTGAAGTACTTGAAGATGGCGCTAGGTAAGGGGTTATTGTTTCAGAAAAAAGATGAATTGGAAGTTGTTGGGTACACAGATGTAGATTGTGCTGGTGACAAAACTGACAGACGTTCTACATCTGGGTACTTCACTTTTGTTGGAGGGAACCTTGTCACTTGGCGTAGCAAAAAGCAGAAAGTCGTTGCCAGATCAAGTGCAGAAGCTGAGTTTCGAGGTATGACACATGGAGTCTGTGAAATGTTGTGGATTCGTAATGTCTTGAAAGACCTGGGTTACAAGCTTAAAAAGCCTATGGATTTGCATTGTGATAATACAGCTGCCATTGAGATTGCACATAATCCAGTTTAGCATGATAGAACAAAGGATGTGGAGGTTGACCGTCATTTTATTAAAGAAAATCTTGACAGAAAGGTTATTCGCTTTCCATTTGTAAACTCAGAGGAGCAATTAGCTGATGTTCTCACTAAAGGAGTGTCCAGGAAGATATTTGACAGCTCGATTGACAAGTTGGGCATGATAGACATTTATGCACCAACTTGAGTGGGAGTGCAGAATTGTTATAAATATGTATGTAATTAGGATTCTTATTTAATTAGGACATCTTATGATTATAGAAAATCATGTAATTATGGAAAGATTGTTTTGTGTGATGTTAAGTGAGGAATCAAACAGAGTCTTTGCAGCCAACGGGTCAAGAAACATATTGAACCCTGCATATTCACGGGAAGGAATCGAAAACACATTTCCTTTGTCATTTTCACTGCGGCTGATATGTCCTCCAACTATATACACATCCTCCAATGAACATCATCATCATGGTATCCAGTGGCGGAACCAGGATGAAATTCCTGTCTAGGCTAATTAGAAGGGCACAATAATTTTTTTTTTTTTTTTGAGGTTTGGAACCTAGTGGTTTGAAATTCCTGTCTAGCCTCACCTATCCACAATCCACCGACCATCAGAGTATCAGACCATGATGAACAAGACAACAAGTCAACAAAGACATCAGTCGGTAATTCTAACTAAAAATACATTCATCAATCATCAATCATCAATTCATCATCTAACTAAAAATCCACTGACTGAGTGACTGACCTTCACCCAGTGACTAACACACCGTCACCGACCATGAATCCATGGTCAAGAATCAAGAATTCAAGATCCTCAATTCCTCAACTAACATGGAATCTCTCTCTCTCTCAGTCTCTCAATCTCTCTGTCTCTCTGTCTCCCCCAAATCTCAACTCATACACAAAAGCCCAACAGCCCCAACTCACAACCAGACGTCCAGACCTCAGCTAACATGGAATCTCTCTCTCTCTCAGTCTCTCTCTCTCCCCCAAATCTCAACTCATACACAAAAGCCCAACAGCCCCAACTCACAACCAGTGGTAGCAACTAGCAAACATAATCGACAATCATAGGAAAGAGATCTGGGATTTCTTTGAGGAAAGTCAAGAAACCCCATTGGGAAAAACAGAGCAGCAAGAAGTGAAGAACATAGGAGATTGATAAAGCTTCATACCTTGTTTCAATCCATAAGTCCATAACCTCCATCGAAAGTTCGAAACACTAGAGGTCTAGAGTACGGGACTGGGAGCTGGGAGCTGCTGTGGGAGTACGGGACTGGAACTCTAGGAGCTGGGAGCTGGGAGCTGGGAATACGGGTTTTTTTTTTTTCTTTGGGCTGGTATGGGTTGGAGGTAGAGATATCTATATACTTAAGGGTTTTTTGGGCTAAATGTTGTCTAGGCTTGAGCCCATATATCCCACCATGTGCTTCCGCCACTGACGCCATCCCTTCGTGAACAACTCGATTACACACCGTAAACATTCTCACTCTCAAGACCATCAGCATATATGTAAGATTCAGCTTATTTGATGACCTGTATGGTTGTATGTGTCAATTAACCACCATCTTGTGAGCTATTGTGTACGATGGAAGATGTAGAAACTCGGTTAAACCCCAATTCTTCTTTCAAGTATGGCCGTATGGATACAGATAAACTTACTTAACGTATACTCGCATATTCCGCATGTATTTTCTAATTATGTCTGCAGCTCCTATTTCCTCAGTTGACTATGTTTGTTTCTTGATAGAACAAAACCAAAGTGCACACTCATACGCAACACTTGGTAGACACCATGTACCGTAACTAGTAAAGAATCAACATTTATTTTTAGCAAAAAATCACAAATAGTCACTGAGTTATGACTCATTCAACACTTAACTCACTGTATTTTCAACAATATCACTCAACTCACTCACTTTTACATCCGTCTTTCACTTAACTCACTGCCGTTAATTCTACCGTTAGAAGTCATTAAAATTGAGGGTATTTTTGTCAAAACGCTTAAAAAATACATTTTTAACTTGAAAAAATTCTAAATCTATTAGATTTTTTTTTCAATTTCTGAAATTTCTAATAAAAAGGATTTTATTTTAATTTGAAAAAAATTGTCTTTTTTTTTTTGATTTTTTTTAAAGTTAGAAATGCATTTTTTAGTTTTTAGACAAATTTACCCTCAATTTTAATAGATTTTAACGGTAGAATTAACGATAGTGATTTAAGTGAAAGACGGATGTAAAAATGAGTGAGTTAAGTGATATTGTTGAAAATACAGTGAGTTAAGTGTCGAATAAGTCATAACTCAGTGACCATTTGTGATATTTTCCCTTTATCTTTACTAGTCTAAATCTCTTGAATTGTACATTATATTTCACTCAAATCTTAAAGCTTTTTAAAATGCCAAATAAATTAGAGTCAAAAATAAGAGATAGGAACACATCACCATGGACCAACAAATTTAATTTTGTGATAGTGATCCACATACCATACATTTGCTTCATTTTCATTGCAATTCTTTGGCCGGTGACGTCATATTGAAGAAATATCGGTGAGGATAGGGATATGAACCATATGATATGTCTATGTCAACTAGAAAACAATATTTGATTGAACAATCTCCTAAAAAAAAAAAATTATATGAATAAAGAAAATGAATATTGGACGGCAGATATTGTGTCTAGCAAAAGCAATAGTATTGCAGAAACGTGACAAACCCTCCTCACATGACATGGTCTGTGAAGCTTGGTCAATTAATAGTGCTTAGGAAGATGACATCCACATCCCACTATCCAATAGCTTTTTCTTGTCAAATAAAAAACAAATAAGAAAGAGCCTTCCTGACGTGGTTCAATTCTCTATATCATTTCCACACTATTCCAGATCAAGGCAAAAGGCTCTGTCTTTTTTTGAATTCTCTCCCCATCTTGAATAGAAACCCAATTCCTCTGTTTCTCTCTGACTTCTTCACCCACTGGGATCTCACTCTCTCTCTCTCTCTCTATGTTTCTCTGAAGTCTTCAGGAGCAAAACTCAAAGGCCCTTCTGTAAGTTTTGGTCTTTCGTTCTGGGTTTGCGATTTTGCTCATAAAGATTACTCCTTTATGTGATTATAGAGATTCTTATGCACCAACCCAACTCGTTAGAATTGCAAAAATTCTAGTTTTTCTGAAACAGGAAGCTTCAGCAGAAAAATCAAGATTTTAAATTTTCTTCTTCTTTTTCTGGGTAAATTGATGAACTTTTCATATATTATTATTGAGTAATTATTATTTTTAATAATGAATTGGATGTAATAGGGAGCCGCTCTCCATCTACCACGTTTGTTACTTCATTGGAATGGAGGGTGGAGCTGTCCTTCAGACAGTTGTACACTCAATTCCCGCTCTGCTTTGCGCGTGCACTCACGCTCTTTCTAGAATGTGGGCTTGTTTCTGTTCTTGGATAGTTTGGGCCCAAAACACATTTTGGCACAGCGTGGAAACATTACACAATTCAATTGCATTGATGGTGATAGATGTTTTTACTCTTTAGAGCATGAACGTTAGAAATCAATGTGTGTACTGATGATGCAATATTTACCTAGGCAGTGAAATAATTGAGTTGTTAGTTCATATTTTGTAGGGTAGGGAAGGTGAAACCAAATGAATGTGTTAGAAAAAGTAATTTGTTTGTGGTATTTGGATACAGGGGTTTGATTGAATCAAAAGTATCAAGTCGCAGATTTGACCACATTCGCAAATGGCTTCTCCCTCGGTAAGATATGAACTGGTGAAATTGAGTACAATGTCTTCTTTTTGTTTGTCTTATTTTTATGCAAAAGATGAGTTTAGTCACGTTTAAAGGTACCACCTGTCATTTTTGTGGTTTTGATCAAATTTGGACCTGATATATCTAGTATAACAAAAGATCAGGTTGAATGATGGATACACTCATTAGGGTCTTTCTCCTTCCTGCATTATCTGCAAACATCAAAGTAACATGTCTTGCTAATATCCAGGTTCAGTCGAATAAGAGTATGAAAAGGTTGGAATCACAAAAGTCTCATTCCTGGTGGTGGGACAGTCACATCAGTCCCAAAAACTCTAAGTGGCTTGCAGAGAATCTCGAGGGTGAGCAATGAACACCTCTTTCGGTCTTTCTTTTGTAAGTGTATATAGGAAAAATTATTAAATGTGAAGGCAGTAGAAAAGAGATAATCAACATAACAATTATGTGTTTATATATCTAAATAGCGTTTCTCATATAAAAGGAACAATGTTATCCATCTATTAGTTAGAAACTGTCTGCAAAATTTTATCCAACTTTACCTAACGAAATACCTATTTACTGGGAGTTATATTTGGTTTTGAGTCTTTTGATGGATTAACAGAAAAGTCTGGGACAAGTTAGATTTATGTTACTATATTTGCGTAAAGCTATCTCTTTTCCATTTTTCCTCTTCTTGTCCAGTATACCCAATTCTGTTTTGTTGTTGAGAAGAGACTCTGTTATCGTGTTTTAATGAAAATTGTTGCCTCTAACCTGAGATGTGGGATATTATGTTTGTTGCAGATAAGATTTCTTTTTTCACATTCTAAATGGGGGCAAGTTTAAAATGGTTAAAAGTGAGATATTGTTGTATAATTTTAGATTCTGCTCCTAATCTAAAAGGTGGTAGGCATTATTCGCCCCAACTGCTCAAACTGGTGGAGGAAGTTAATTTTCCAAAATTTGCATGTTTAAATTTCTCTAGATTTCAGATTGTTTTTTTGTCAAAGTTGTAAAAATTTGATTGTTGCAGTCATTTTTCTCACCAAAAATGCCTTTCAAGAAAATGACAAAACGGTCCTTGACTTCAGAGATGGACAGGTGCATCAAGCGGATGCTGAAGCTGGTTGAAGAAGATGGGGATTCATTTGCAAAAAAGGCTGAAATGTATTATCAAAAGAGGCCTGAATTGATTTCTCATGTTGAAGATTTTTATCGCTTGTACCGGTCTCTAGCCGAACGTTATGATCATGTGACAGGAGAGCTAAGGAAGAATGTGACCTCAGATCTCCAATCCATGAGTTCATGCATTTCTGACGGTGGTTCAGAACTGCCATCTGCATGGTCCTCTCCTGATCTCCAATCTCAGAGGCTGAGTCGTCGTAAATCTGGCCCTCGTGCTGCTGGCTTTGATTTCTTCCTTGGCCCCAGTGGAAACAGCTTGGATAATTACCAGAAAGAAGGGGAAGAATCATCTTCGTTAACCGATTCTGAGCCAGAATCAGATGACGATGAATCTTCAGTCAACAATTACTCAGGGGTGTTGTCAAATGGAGGTGATCAAGGGCAGCAGAAGAAGATAATTCAATTGGAAATCGAGCTTCGTGAAGCGAGGGAGAAGCTTCGTCTGCAGGAAGAGAATGCAGATAGTCCATTGAGGGGCTCAAAAAATGAGAAGTCCGAGGAATTTTCTGCAAAAATTGCAGAATATGCGCAAGAGCTGACGATTGCAAATGAAAAATTACAGGCCTCAGAGGAACAGATTTCCAGGTTGAACATTGAGCTCAAACGGTATAAATCATCAGAAAATGGCAATGCCTTTGAGGCCGGTCTTGAATCATCGGAACATAAAGAGGTCAAGAGGCATGAGAGTGAGCCAGACATGGAGGTAAATGAAGTATTTGAGACACCTAGGTCGGTAGAAGTTCAAGACCCTGATAACAAGATAGAGGCATTGGTGGAAGAGCTGAGAATCACAAAAGATAGGCTTCAGCATTCACAGAAAGAGATTGCAAGTTTGAGACAAGAACTTGAGAGTAATAAAGCCTCAAGATTGAATCATGAACAGGAGAGTAATAAAGCCTCAGAGAAAATTCATCTGTTGCAGGGTCAGCTTGAATCTTCTAAGAAGGACATTGCTACGTGGAAAACAAAGCTTAACTCAGAGAAAAGAGAGGTTTCGAAGCTGCAGGAACGAATCGCAAGGTTGAAAACTAGTTTATCAGACAGGGATCATGAGGTCATGGATTTGAAAATAGCGGTATCTGATGCTGAGGAGAAGATATTCCCAGAGAAGGCACAGGTAAAGGCCGAAATATCTAGACTGTATTCGGAACGGACGCAACTGGAGGAGCAGATTAGAGACTGGGAGTCTCGAGGACGCTCTTTGGAGGATGAAATCAGAATGATTAAGGCTGGGAAAGCAGAAATGGAGGAGAGACTTACTAGCGAAATTGAGCAGTTAAAGGCAGAAATCATTGAGATAGGCAATCACATCGGCAACTTACATAAGGCCCTTGATGCTATGAAAGCAGAAGGAGATGAGCTTAGCACAAAAGTTGTAACACTTAAAGCAGAAGTTAGTTATAGAGATGACAAGATAAATGAGATGGACATTCAGCTGCAGCAGTTGCACAAGGAGCAAGTGGAACTGGTTTCCGGGGCCGAAGGGGCATGGAAATTGGTGGAGGAGCTAACAGCAAGAACAAAAGAACTCGAAGAGGAGATTCAGAGGCAAAGAGTCATGATTTTAGAAGGAGCAGAAGAAAAGAGAGAAGCTATAAGGCAGTTGTGCTTCTCACTCGAACATTATAGGAACGGTTATCACAGGCTTCGGCAGGCTTGCATGGGACACAAGAGAGTTCCGGTTTTGGCGTCGTGAGCGAAGCATTTGTGATCTTGATTTGGATTGTATGTAATTTTTTGGGTGGTTTTTTCTTTTTCTTTTGTGTACTACTGGCCATGCACTCATGATCGTATTGATGCGAGGTTTGTGTAGTAGATGTATAGATGCATGAGGGTCTATCTAGGGGCCATTTGGGTCACCAGGTCACCCTTAAGAGTGGTTGACAGGGCGAAAGTTTGTGTACTAATTTTGTTGAGTTATTTGCGTTTGGCTTTAGAGTGACAATTGGATCCTGTTTTTGCAAACTTTCTTGTGACTCGCATTGTAAATCTGTGTTTTACAGAGTGCTATAGAAATACAGGCCCAGGAGCGACACACAACGCTATAAAAAACCAGTGACACAATGCTATAGAAAACCAGGCCGAAGAGTAAAAAGTAAACCCAAAAATTAGCATAAAAATAACCAAAATTAACATTATCACCGCGCCAGGTAGGGGTCGAACCTACGACTTTCTGCTTAGGAAACAGACGCTCTATCCACTGAGCTACAGGCGCTCGTTGAGTAATTTATAACATACATAAATTATAGGCGCATGTAATAATGTCCACAAGAACTAAAACTCAAAACTGTGTTTCTGAAACCATATATTTACCCTTTCTCTCCTCCATTTCATTTGATATCCAAATGTGGAAAATAAAATTAATTTATGTAATTTTCATGTAGATGTCTGTTTCCAGTAGCAGAAGTATCCATTCAAAGGTTCCCAATTTGAGAGGAAATACTAAAAAGATGATCAAGCATTTTTAGGTCCCTATACATCAATGCATGAAAGAAAACCTTGAAAAGGATCCACATTAGCAGCTGAAATCTCATCATCAAAAGAGAGAAGAAAAATATCAAATAACTAATTAGTACTGTTCCATTGATAACTATATAGCAAGTGAAAGAAAATATGGGAAATTGAAAGAAAAACCCAATAGCAAAGAGATTAAAGTCCTTGCAACATTTCTAAGCCTCAACAAGGAGAGCTACAAACTAGAAACAATTTTTATTGGAAACAAATGGAATCTCCTCCTCTGATTGGTTTGGTAAAACTTGTAAAAATTGCTCTGTGTGAAAGCATAAATTACTGCCCCTGGGTCTCTGGCTTCTCCAGAAATGTCTTCTTCAACCAATCAAAGGGCTGTTACAAGATCCAAAAATCCAAGCGTCAGAATCATATAGCAAAGCAATTTCAACTCTAACCCAGAAGAACCCAATTCTGGATTTTTACATAATCATGTTGAATGTTCTTATTTGAAGTGAAATTGAGGGAGAAAGTTGAGACCTGGACGAACCAAAGAGCCCCGGTGCCGGCGGCGACGCCCCACATGGCGGCGGCCTTGAGGTCGGTGGATGGAGGCCTGAGAAGCTTCGAGAGACGGCTCGATCCAGATGCAATTACACCTGCCATTTTCGGATCTCAAATGACAGAAAAGCAAAGAGAGGTAAGGTGCGCGTAAAGACTTTTATTGGTACGAGTTTGAAAACGACTGGTCGTGTTTGGCCAACGGAATAGTATTATAGTACAAAACTTTTATTTACATAGCTTCTATGAATTATTTACTCGTATTATTGGGGCTACGAAAACACCAGTATCAACATAACGTTACGAGCTTCTATGAATTAAGTGTTTATCATTCCAACATATTAGTTAGGTATGCGAATATAGGGGTGAGTTTGCGAAACCAAAAACAAAGAATAATCAAGCCGAGAGTCTAACAGAAGCCAAAAAAACCCGAACCGAACTGAATCAGTTCAATTTTGGTTTTGAATTTTTAAAAATAAAAATCCAAACCGAACTTAAGTTCAAGTTCGGTTTGTGCACGAAACCAAACCGAACCCACCCCTAAATTTTAAACATAAGTTTGGGGCTTGTAACCAAACACAAGATTGGAAACTCGGTCAATTTTGAAGTGGTCCCTGTGAAAGCATGAACTTGATATAAACCCAAGTTAGACAAGGCAAAAACAAAAAACAAAGACTTTCTCCTGCAATGCGTGGTATCAAACTGTGAATTCATAAGCCTTTAACAAACCCATTATCCGGCCAAATACTGCACTACAGTCATCCGAAGTAAACTTCCATTAAAGTATCATCAACTAAGTTAGAACTTAGTACAAGCACTAGGTACATGATCAACCACGACGTTAAATAACAGTTCTGGGAAGTCAACAATGTGCAAGGAACTAATCGTCTTCAACTTGCAGTCAAAGCCCCAATTCAGAAGCACCATGCCTACAGATGAATGTAACTCATAAATCAGAAATATATTGACAGAACATATCATCACAACACTAATCATGACTTTTCCAAAAGAAAAAAAATAAAGAGTAAAACTTCATAGTTCACATAGCTAGGAAAAGTTTAGAATAAAATATAGTTAGACCCAATGTATAGACAACAGTTGCTAGATGTATGTGTTGAATAACGACAGACACTGCAGGACCTCAGGACCGGTACAGACCTAAATAGGAACTTTATTTCAACCCAACTAATAAATTTTGCTTTTGTATTCATGGTACATTTGGTATGAGACAATCAGCACCAGAGCCCCCGAAAAAAACAAATGATGAGCAGAACATCGTGCAGATATCATAACAAAGCGAGGTTCTATTTCTACATCTTGTTACTATTTACCGTTTACAAGCTTTACCTAATGAGCAGGATAGTTGCCAAGAACCGCAATCTCAGCAATCGCGTTCTGTCTCTGCACAACTTCCATCGGATGGCAGTATAAAAAGATAAGTCCAACGGCAACACCAGCTATAACAGCCACATGAACACCTGTGTTTAAAGTAAACTTCCAATATCACCATAATGTAATTGTACAGTGAAATGGACTCATATTGAGCTTGCTTTTAGAGTTTTAGTTTAGTTTTTTTTTTTTTTTGACAAGATTGCTTTTAGTCTTGTTTGGACAAAGGAGATGATTTTGAGGGGTACGTTTAAGACGAAGATTATTCCTTTTCAACTCTACT
>BDJD01002361.1:20671-35201 GCA_002564525.1 Rosa multiflora | reverse complement strand
AAATGTTCAGACTGTTGCTACCTTGCGCGTTGGTGGGCTATATATATGGGCCCGTTTTGGGTCTCTGCGGGCTTTTAAGTTGTCCAGTGACATGGGCGAGGTTATGTTGTAGACGTGCTATGGTTTTTTGATCTCATCAATGTCGCTTCCATTTGAGCAACCGTTTCTTTTTATTAAATGGAGAATGATAGTCGATTTTTTTATTCGAGAAGGGGTCAAATACGGTTGTTTTTAAGCCTTTATTATAAATGAAGCTGTAAAATATAAGGAAGAACATTGAGCCTAAACCCTAAATTACGATAACCATCAAGAGAAGATGTTGAGTTAATAACAGGAATCCTAACTAAAAACATGCATTCTAACAAGCACTAACTAGCGAAAAGTGTTCTATAAGCTACTTCATTCACTTTATAATTGTGGTGTCATTACCGGAAAGATATTGTTTACATGAAGCCATAAGTTACTAATATTATTAGCTTTCTTAATTTGTTGTCACGGGAAAAACACTCTGATAGCACTGAGCTTCATCCTGCCAATGGAAGGTTGCGACTATCTGACAAAGTAAGAAACTCGCCACCTAACCAGAGCAGACAAGGCACTCAAGGTGTACAACCTAAGACAAAGCCCGCATCTCCCTACCATTAAGCGATAGGTACTTATTATTGGTACAAAGTCACACCCAAGTAAAAGTTAAAAACAAAATAAATAACAACAAAATACTACCTAGACCCAAAGTCAAAGCCTGGGCCTAAGCACCCTAATGTAAAGCCTAGGCCCAAGCTCGAAACAAAGGTACAAGGATAGATCTTGAGCCCACTAGGCTAGCCCAGCCCACCTTCTGCATAGCCACCACCTCCAACCTCCCCCTACCACCTCTGCCGCCCTACTATCCCCATCGATTAGCCACCGTCACACCGCTGTCCCCTTCGCACTAGCCAGAAGCTTCCCTCATGCATCACCACCAATAACCTGCCTAGAATTAAATACATGTGATAACCACATTCACTTCCAAACAAGGCAGCCATAGACCCGGGATCACTTAATCCCAACCATGCTGTACTTGTATAAGCATTTGTCTAAGCATAATTAGTTACAATGAGCCACCCTTATATTGCCGCCAGTGATACCGACAACTATCGAGGGTATAACCTACGGAAACACACCCAAACAGGCTATCATCTTAGCCCCGGCTCATCTTGAGATCACAGCTGACGCGCCAGGCCAAGATCACCTCGCTGAAGCATCAGAAGCTCGGGACTGATAGAACTGAAGCATATCAATCCCACATCAAAAACAAGGAAAAGATCAGTCTCTTCCCCACCTATAAAAAGTCAACTCCTCTCTCCTCATTAATTATACATTTACTACTTACCTAACGTTATTCTGTCAACACAAATACATTGACTGACTTAGGCATCGGAGAAGAGAAGACAGCCAACCGCGGTTTCCCTCCGACGCCTTTTGTATTACATTTAACAGATAGCGGAAGCAACAAGGATATTGCAAGTAGTGGTTCGCCCCTCGAACCAACGTTGACCAAGGTTTGGCTACCGTTGAATCTTAAACATCAACACATGCCTCTACCAACCCACTACGAAGAACCAACCAAAAGACAACCTCATGTAGCACTCAATCTCGCACCAGAAATTCGTCCATCCGTGAGCCCACCACCACCAAGCCTACCGCCACCTTGATCAGAGCCTGTGTCGCCCACCCAATCCACAACCCTAGCTTGCAAGAGTCGAATACCAACCCCCCAACAATCCCAATCTCTCCTACCACCTCTTGCATCCCATGTTCGCCTGCCATAAAAGCCAGTCCGACTACAACGTCGCTGCATCCATGGACATGTCATCAGACAGAGGAAAATTTATTGAGAAAAAAACTCTAGCTCTGTTTTCTTTGGTTACTATATTTTCTTTCCTTGTTTTTGGATTGTCAAATTTAGAAATGCCTAATTTTTTTTGTTGGGAGAGAAATGTTTTCAGAGAAATTTTATATGCATATCCGGATATCCCTACCTACTTAATACATATCCCTAATTTTTTGTTCAATTTTTCCCTTAAAGTTTCTCTTATGCCCCTCTTTACTAATTAAAAATAAAAATCTAAGCATTAGTCTTCTCTCAAGCTATGTCCAAACTCTTCTTCTTGCTGCCCATATTGACATTTCTAACAAATTCGAGTAGTTCATAAATATTGGGATTTCTTGCTCTGATGTTCAAGGTCCTTCACATCAAAATTCTTGGTACATGGAGAGTTTCAAGGTTTATTAATTAGGACTAAATACTATTTAGTCCTTGAGATTTTGACTATAAAACACTTCGGTCACTGACCTTTTAATTTCACACGTTTAGTCCTTGTACTTCAAAATTTCGGACCAATAGGTCCTCTCATTCTAAAACCTCCGTTAAGTAGCTGATGTGGTAATTTTTTGACACCAAAATGTCTATTATGCTCTCAGTTTTTTTTTTTAAATAAATTTTTGTTCTTTTTTTTTTCCTTCCTTTTTATCTCTTTCTTCTTCCTTCATCTAGCTCCACGAAACCCACCTCTGTTCTTCATGTGAAAAGAAACCCGAGCTCACCTACTTCGAAACCCACCTCTGTTCTTCAGTTTTCCTTTCTTTCTTTCTTATTTTTCTTCATTTATTTGATTCCTCCTTCCTCATATATATATATATATATATATATATATCTCTCTCTCTCTCTCTCTCTCTCTCTTCTTGGTTCTCAGAAAAGGGAAAAGCAGCTTCCCTTCTCCATCTTCCAACCCAACACGGCTAAGAAATCTCAATCCCCAATCTCCAAATTTTCCTCAAAATTAAGCCAAAGCGGCAAAAGCCTAATTCATTTTTGGGGTGAGACTGAATTGGGGTGAGTCGATTTGGTGGAGTTGGGTGACTCAAAACCTCAAACATTCAAACTTATCTCTCGATTTAAAACCCAGAAACTCACCTCAAATTCCCGAGGGTGGATCGGTGATTGGAGGGTGGTTCGGTGACAATTGCGGTGACGGAGGGACAGGATTTGATCTTGTTTTTGGGGAGCTATGTTTTGCACGGACTGGTCAGTGCCGACGTAGGTGCACTTTTTGACTCCCACAGCGTTGAGAATGTTGAGCAAGTCGTCGACGAAGGCGTCCAGGTTGGTGTTGCGGTTGAAATCGAAGTAATCGGGGTTGACGCTTCCAGCGCAAACGAGGTCGTATAGAACGATGCAATAGTATGGTTTTAAGAAAGGAAGAATGTGACCCCAGGCAGACTGGTCAGTGCCAAAGCCATGGGCCAGGACCAGATATTGCTTGCCCGACCCGGTTACCCGGACATTCAGAGCTTCCAAGATTCTGGTGTCACTGGGCATGTTTGTAGAGGGAGGTGAGGCTAATAGACTTAGTCTTTTGTGTATGTGGGAAATGGGAATTATGGATTGGTTAATGGCTACTGTATGTGGTTGTGAATTGTGAGAAAATTAATGGGGAATAGGTTGTAGGTAGGCGAGTGATGAGTAGGTGTGTGCGTTTAGTTTGGTTTCTGGTGCTTGGAGAGTTTGGTATTTATAATTTTATATTGTCAAGGAAGTATCTGGGGAGAAATAGATATTGCAGGACAAGATTTGATCTTTTTTTTTTGCCTGGTGGTGTTGTCGCCGCCGCCGTTGGAGGAGGAGGAAAGAGTGGATGCTGAAGTGGGTGAGCTCGGGCTTCTTCTCACATGAAGGACAGAAGTGGGTTTTGTGGAGTCGGAAGAAGGAAGAAGAAAGAGATTAAAAAAAGGAAGGAAAAAAACAGAAAAAAAAATTATTTAAAAAAAAAAACTGAGGGCATAATAGATATTTTGGTGTCAAAAAATTGCCACGTCAACTATTTAACGGAGATGACCTATTGGTCAGAAATTTTGAAGTACAAGAACTAAACGTGTGAAATTAGAAGGTCAGGGACTGAAGTGTTTTATAGTCAAAAGCTCAACGACCAAACAATATTTAGTCCTATTAATTATTATGGTTCTCTTCTTTGTGATTCATATGGCTTCTTGGAAGAACAAGACTGTTTGCAATAATTCAAGTACCAAGAAAAGTTTTTGTCGTGAAAGAAATTAACAAGGATAGTGGTGGAGAATAAGAATGTGATTCCTATTGGATTACTTATGAGATTTAGCCTCCCTCCCCCACTTCAACCTCATCATCTCGTACTCCCCTATGCATCAATGTTCATCAAATTTATAGCAAGGCTGCTTAGCTAAGGGACTGTGAGGGACAAGTGCATCTGACGGCTGAGGATAAATGCATAGTTTAAGTTATTGTAATTTCAGCATTTAAATATAAGTATCATTTGGTCTAGTGACATTAGTCTCTCATTTTTAAGTGAGAGGTTTTGAGTTTGACTCATAAAAGACTAGTTGTTATAAATTGAGTTTGTTGATTTATAAAAAAAATTCAGCGTTTAAATTTAATACATGTGGCTAAGATCTACTTGTTTCTCACAGTCTCTTAAAACTATCTCTTACGTGAGGAACCTAATATTCATATTTGACTTTTTTGTGAGACTCATTTTTCGATCACATTTCTGCAAATTAACAGTTAGATATTTAGATATTTATGTGTAAATCATTTATGCAATTTTTCAATCAAATTAAAAATCGTTAAAGCGTTCATAATCATGATTTATCAGTTATGAACATGAACAATTCATGTTTGATAGATTTAGTTCATCTATTGATCTGATCTAGTTCGGTACCTTAACAATTAGCAATTTGGAAGAAAATTTCCAGAAATGATCCACTTATACATACATAAACATGTAATGGTTGATTTATATATATGTGAATGTGTATATAATTTCTCATGTTTTAAAACTTGATCAAATTCTAGTAGAAAGTAAAAAGGTAAAAAGTCAAGCTATTGTCAATATGGCAAAGGTGTGATCCTTATTTTAAAAATGGCAAAGGTTTGACATTGTCATAAATGGGTCGCACATCATTCTCGCCTTTAAGCTAGTTTTATGATCCCAATGTGGGGTATTTGTATTCATTTGTACCACATATTTTTTAGCCATGCATTAGAGATTAGGAATTAATAATGCACTTTTTATTTTTTTACTTCATATTAGTATTGGTGGTCTGTAGATAAATTATGACAATTGTTATGTCAAATAGTCACCGTCAAGTATAAGGGGTACAAGTAATAGTATAGAGATTTAAGAAAGATTGTCGAACCCACGAGGATTGAATTCATTTCACTAGCTAGGGTGTTAACTTAAGGAGAGCTAGAATATGCAAATGTACAATCACAAACCTAAATTCACAAGGAAATCTAGGGTCATGGTGAGTATGTGCATTGTGGTACTAGTGAAATTGTTTGTTGGATAGAGTAGTGGTGAATCAAATTAAAATAAATGCTCAAATATAAACAAAACTACTCTAAATTAAACTAGTATTATAATTGATGAAGTTAGGAGTTGGATTGTCTACCACTAACCTCCCTTGCAAGTATTGAAGTTCAAATACAAGTGATGCTATTCTAATTTCTCAATTACCCTCTTTATATCCGGATAAGACTATAAAGGCTTAAACTCCTTTAATGTTATCAATTCCAACCGGATAAGTCTAGAATTAACTACCTACGAACAAATCATATTACTGGTTATTAAGTCTCAATTCATTATTCTTATATGCATAAAGCTTTGAATTTAGATAATCGTCCAAGCAAACTAATCCTAGATGTAGGTGATTTTAACTCACAACTTTCACATGCACGGTGTTTATATCAGTTATATCCATAAAAATCCTAGACTTAGATCATCCATCCAATAATTTTTAATGCTATTTCTATTTGAATGTCCATGATCACATATTGATATATCAAGAAACAACTAGCACTAATGTTGTTAATATCCACTAATGTTGTTAATTCAAGGCAGATCTTTTTGAAAAAGCGAACGAGAGATGGGTGTGAGGAAAGTTATTTGAAAGGAAAATGTCTTCACATCTTAAATAAAGTTAGATCGTTAAAAATAGAAATATTTATTATCATATTTGTTAAAATTCAGTCAAAATGAAACGGTTATAGGTATAGTAAAAAACTGAATAACTAGACTGACAATGCACATGCAGTTGCAACAAATGTGTAAACATCATTTCATCAACTAACAAATAAAAAAAATTTCTAAATAATACGATCATCTTTTAGATTAATGTTAAAATAGTTCTTCTTCAAAATGATCAAATCTTTTGAGTACTAGTAGACAAGTTGCTAGAACCTGCTTTCTTGTTAGTTTGTTCTTTAGTTGCATTGATGATGTTACATTGTCATAGGACAAACTATGCACTAATATTATGCTCCCAGAATACCGTAAAATTGTAACTAATTACATGATGTTTCCTCTTCATCGAATTAGGGTTTTACGGAGCGAAACATCATTCTAGCCTTTAAGCTAGTAATTTTATGATCAATATGTGAGGTATTTGTATTCATTTGCTCTAAATTATTTTTTGAGCCACACATAAGATATTAGAAATTAATAATGTACTTTTATTTTTTGACTTCATATTAGTAGTGGAGGTCTGTAGATGAATTACGACAATCCTATGCAGTGCTTATATCAGTTATATCCGTAAAAACCCTAGACCTAGATCATCCATCCAACAATTCTTAATGCTATTTCTATTTGAATGTCCATGATCACATATTGATATATCAATAAACAACTAGCACTGATGTTGTTAATATCCACTAAATTAAGCTGAAAACTCTTAAATAAAACACAATACTATCAGTAGTAGAGAAACTTCATCTTTTATAAGCCTCGTCTCTTCAGTACGGTCTTGAACTTCCAATTGATGCAAAACCTCATACAATGGAGCAAACAAAAAATGTCCACAACGTTTTGAACTTTCTTTCATTGTTTCAACGAGTGACTCAATATTCATGCATGGTCGAAGTTCTATCAATCAATGAGAAATGCTTCAATAGATCTTGAGTACAACTAACCAAATCCGTCTATAAATTAAGAACCATATATGTAGTAACTTTGAAATTTCATGCTTACTTTTTCTGTATTTTTGTGTGGTTCCTACGACGAGAGACCCTTCTTTTATAATAGAAAAGGTCAAGGATCCTTTATATAGCAATGAGCTTATTTCACCTCAGTCTCAATTGTGAATTTTAGTTGTGAATGCAAGTAAATTAAACAAGGCCAAATAGGCAAATCCACAGTAAAAGATTTGTTTGAGTTCATAATTCACAACAATCTTATGTATTTACTATTCTACACTTGATCATCTTGTAATCTCAAACTAAAATGCTAGCTTGCTCCTACTTCGAGGTTGAAAAGAACAAATGAAATCTTGTTTAGTTAGGTCATAATATAAGAAGTGAGCATTTCATTGGCCCTCCATTTACCCAACATTCCAAACTCAGCTTAGGAAAGAAGACAATCCTCAAATCCAAACACTGAGGGTTCAATGCAACCTTTTCGATTCCCCACCACCCGGTCGTATATGTAGCTGAAACAAACATTGTCAGGCCAAAACTCACAGCTACATTCTCATCTCGTTGCCTATTGATCTTGTCCAAAGCCCATCCATTCTTTGTCATGGTCTGGTATTTTGATATCTTCATATGCATCGGTCTATGCTCCCTGTATCCTAACTCAAATGACTCTATCGAGTACATTGCAAGAGAGTTTTCTTTGTATGAAATCAAGCCAATTATGATGTTGAAGTGAACTGTCGAGACCAAGTTAGGGTTCTCTATTTTAAGGTTCACATCCCAGTTAGCCTCGAATGTTGTGTTTTGAGATGTACGTTAAAGTCAGAAAGGAAAAGATAGTCAAGTTGAAAATTTGGACTTTGGGGAACCAAAGACATGGAAGTGAAAAGCGAAGTCAAGGACAAGACTGTTCTAAATGTGACCATTAGGTAGCTTTGGAATTGTAATGTGATTTCATAGACTATTGAACATAAGGTTTTGGAATCTGGGTTATTTGAAATTGGAAGTAGGGGTACGTGAGTTGTCCGGGCCTTCCGGAGCTTTGTAATTAATTTCCATTAGAATGAAAAAGCTAAGTGGAATTCAAGGCAGGTCTTTGTGGAAAAAGCAAAAGAGAGATGGGTGTGAGCAAAGCTATTTGAAATGAGAATGTCTTCACAACTTAAATAACTTCTAGAGATCGTTAACACAGAAATATTTACTATCGTATTTGTTAAAATTCAGCCAAAATGAAACGGTTGTAGTTATAGTCAAAAACTGAATAACTAGACTAAAAATGAACATGCAGTTGCAACAAATGTGAAAACATCATTTTATAAATTAACAAATAAGGCAAAAAATGTTAATCGTTAGAGTTCGAAAGTTAAAATTCATTAATTTTACCTAAAGAACTATGTAACGTTGTAAGCGATCCATACTTAAAAAATATAACTAGGTTAGCATTAACCGATAATATGTGATGTCGGCATCTAGAACTGTAGACAATGCCGCCCGATCATCGCCTGGTACCCTTTCTTGTAGGCTCTGTATTGAGTTCTAGTGCTCAGATCGTAATCAATCAAGGTTGCATAATAAAAATAAGCACATAAAGAAAAGAAGAGGATGTGATTGCATGAGGTAAGCGTGACGTGGACGGTTTGGTGACTGGAAAGTAAGATTGGTGGTGAGAATGGGGGATCAAGGCGTGGTGGTGGTCGCGGATTAGTTTGCAATTAGCTTCAGGTCGCTTTCGGATGGTGGTAGGTGAGAGAGCTTAGTTTGCCCTGAAATTGGAAAAGGTCCACTTAAAGTAGGGAAATATGTGAGTTCATTTCTACCATCCAATCCATCTAGCTGATCTTCTTCTATCTTCTTATTTTCGTGTGTTTGAATATATTAATCGTTTCTCATCGATATTCTCTTTGTTTCTAGTGAAGAAAAAAAAAAAAAAACTTATTTTAAAGAATGATGGACAAGCTTAAAATAATTTCTACCAAAAAAACAAAAATAAGCTAGAAATAATCAATTATTAAAGGGTAAACCTAGATATACCGACATTTGACATTTCCAACTAATCCTTTCCTTCCACATACTTGACGTACTGTGCACTTAAAATATATCTTATTGTCTCACTAATCATGCACGCCTGTTGGTCATTAGCTGTATATTTTGGTTGAAGGTTAGGCCAATTTGGGTACTGAAAGCCGTAATATCTAGACTCGTATTAAGGTTAGGGTGGAGAACAACATGTAGCTCTAGTTGTTTAGAATACTTGTGTATAGATTCAAATTGAGTATGATGAATTTTAAATTAATGGCGGGATATCACTTATTATCTAACTACAAACTTTATTACATATGATGTGCTTCTAGTTGACTATAAATGAATCAAATAATCAAAGAAGAGTACGCCAATATTTTGAACAAGTACACGGCTGTATATTATCTCTCTTCTCCTTTTTCTCCATCACAAATTGTACGTATTGCTTACGAAATAAGATAATTATAATTGTATAGAGGAATGTATATGCATGTGGCCTGTTCTACGTACTTACCAAGTCTCACATGTGTGATAGTCAACTTTATCTTAGCTCTAACTTAATCACTCATATAATCTTGATAATGTAACAATTTGTCATTCATTAATTATTAGGTCGTTGATGGTGCGTGCATTCATGTAGCTTGTTGAAGAGTCTCAAGTTGTAAGGTGAGATATCAACATGGGAAAACAAAAAGGAGAAGTTGGGTGGTGATATATATATATATATATATATATGGGACTTTTCTGGTAGATATAGCGCATGTGTTTTCAAATACGGAAGGTAAATTAGCATGAGTTCGAACTTGTAAGGTAAGACTACCCCAAGGAAACCGATCACATTCATCTGCTTCAAAGTTCAAACGTAGACACCGTCAACTTTAACGGCGACGGCAGCTGAAGATGCCAATGATAAATACTAGAAGCTAGATGAATTTGACTTTTGTGAATTCAGTAATTTAGGTTATCCTTTCGCTGCCAGTGGGGGTATTATGCCCTTTCGATCTGTAACGTAGAAATAGTCATGCAGTACGATTTTCAACTTTCAGGCTGTCCTTGCATTGTTTTTCCACATCAGGTCATCACCATACGTAGAACTAGTCATGCAGACCGATTTGGAAAACACGTCGTTCTTTCATTTTCTGTAGCCCAGGTGAGATTCGGAGAGGGATTCGAACTTGGAATAAAATGACATTTTTGTTTGGAATTATTCGACCTAAAAATTCCTCTTGCGGAAGCAGACAAGTGCAAAACAACATAGATAAACGATCGAGAAAATAAATACGAACTTGTTAACGAGGTTCAGCAAAGAACTTTGCCTACGTCCTCGGGCTGCTTGGGTATCACTATAGAGGAAGAAGAATACATGAACAAGAATACAAGAATATCTCACAAGAAGTTCTCACCAACTCTCAAGACCTCACTTGCTCTCTCTGTTTAATGCTTCAAAGACTTGGTCTACTACTACAACATATGCCTCTATTTATAGATATCTAACTAGATCCTATAAGACATTGGAAACCTATTCCCAATAGACATAGAAACCATTACCAAGTAGGATTATGTAAGCAGGTAGGAAACAATCAAAACTCCTCTTTGATCAAGGATTAACAAATCCTTATCCTATGAGGAATCGGATCCACACGCCCAACAATCTTCCACTTGGAGCCGATTACGCCAGTAACTAACATTCTTCAATACTCTGCAATCATAGCCAACACAAAACCCATCAGCCAACATCTCCTTATTCAAACTTGGATGTGTTACTTCATAGGAATGTGTTTAGTCCTTGAATGAAAAGCAGGGTTCTTTGCAATACACAATTCTCTTACTTTTTACCCAATTCCTCCAACAGACCCTTTAGCCACACCATCTCCTTACCAGCCTCTGAGATTGCTACATACTCAGACTCCATTGCAGACAGGGCCACTTGCTCTTGCAAATTTGAGACCCAAGATACGGCAGCACCACCCACAGTAGACACATAACCAGTAGTACTCT
The DNA here is from genome assembly GCA_002564525.1 of Rosa multiflora. Classification (NCBI taxonomy): domain Eukaryota; kingdom Viridiplantae; phylum Streptophyta; class Magnoliopsida; order Rosales; family Rosaceae; genus Rosa; species Rosa multiflora. The sequence continues at coordinate 24,199 of BDJD01002361.1, read as the reverse complement.
GACAAGTATATATCATGATCTCCTACCAAGTCTACATCAACATATCCTTGTAGTTCAGCACTACCTCTCTTGAAACAAAGAGACATAACAGTAGTACCCCGAAAATACCTCATGATCCACTTCACAGCCTCTCAATGTGGCTTTCCTGGATTACTCGTATACCTACTCACAACTCCAACTGCATGAGCAATATCGGGTCTAGTACACACCATAGCATACATTAAGCATCCAACTGCCGATGCATAAGGTACATTCTGCATATATTCTTTCTCTTTTTCTCTCTTGGGTGATTGTTCATTGGACAATTTAAAGTGAGCCACCAACGGTGTTCCTACAGCCTTCGATTCATCCATATTGAATCCCTTAAGCACCTTCTCAACATACTCCGCTTGTGAAAGCTTCAGAGTACCAGTCACTTTATCAAGGATAATCTTAACATCTAAGATTTTCTTCGCCTCACCCAAATCCTTCATCGCTAACTGATTTGATATCTCTCTATTCAACTTCTCAATCTCATTGAAGTCTTCCCCAGCTATCAACATATCATCCACATACAGTAAAAGAATGATATAAGATTTGTCAAACCTCTTGAAGTAACAACAGTGATCGGATTGACATCTTGTGTAGCCACTCCCACACATGAAAGCATCAAACTTCTTATACCACTATCTTGGGGCTTGTTTCAAGCCATAAAGGCTCTTTTGCAGTTTGCATACCAACTCTTCCTTGCCAGGTGCTATAAAACATTGTGGTTGCTTCATGTATATGACCTCCTTCAAATCACCATGAAGAAAAGCAGTCTTGACATCTAGCTGCTCCAAATATAGACCTTTAGCTTCCGCTAAACCAAGCACCACCAGGATTGTGGTATGTTTCACAACCAGCGAAAAGATCTCATCAAAATCAATTCCCTCCCTTTGCTGAAAACCTTTCACAACCAACCTTGCCTTATAACGTTTTCTCCCATCAACTTCTTGCTTAATCTTGTAAATTCACTTGTTATGTAATGTTTTTTTACCTGTTGGTAACTTAGCTAACTCCCAAGTATTGTTGGATATGAGAGAGTCCATCTCATCTTGCATGGCACCCTCCCACTTAGCAGAATCTTTATGTTGCATTGCCTCATCATAACTCACGGGTTCACCACAGTCAGTTAACAGCAAATAGTTAGCACAAGGCGAGTATTATCAGCTGGCATTTCTTTAGTACTTCTTTACGATACTCTTGGCACAAAAGGAGGTGTCACTGGCTTATCAGTAGGAACTTGTCCTTCAGGTTGTGCGACCTCAGGAGCTTCTTGTTGTTGTCGTTCCTCCCTATGATTTCCCTTAGACACATCTTCATTGGACAATTCTTCCAACCTTGCAAACTATCGATCTTTTCTTACAAAACTTTTAGGCTTTACTACTTGCCTATTCTTGTACATCACCTCTTCATTAAAGATGACATTCCTGCTCCTTACAACTTTCTTATTCTGCATATCCCAAAACCTATAGCCATGCTCGTCACCTCCATAGCCTATGAATATGCACTTTTGAGACTTGGGATCCAACTTGCTTCTCGCACCAGACTCAATGTGAACATATGCCACGCAACCAAACACTCTTAAATGCGATAGGCCTATCTCTTTTCCACTCCATTTTTCCTTAGGTATGAGATGATTCAATGGTACTGATGGTCCACGGTTAATTAAATAAGCAGCAGTATTAACCGCATCAGCCCAAAACATGTCTGGCAATCTAGCATGTATCCTCATACTCCTTGCGAGCTCATTCAGAGTCCTACTCATGCGTTCAGCTACTCCATTCTGCTGTGGAGTTCCAGGAATTGTCTTCTCCATCCTAATCCGATTCTCTGCACAATACTCTTTGAAATCATTACCACAGTATTCACCTCCATTATCCGACCTCAGACATTTGATTTTCAACCCGGTCTCATTCTCTACGATCACCTTCCACACTATGCCAAAAAGTTAATCAGACGACAGATAATCTCTGTCGTCTGATTGCATGATTTTCTATCGTTTGAGGCGCTGCCGTCTCTTGTGCAATCAGACAACAGATAAACTCTGTCGTCTGATTGCACTCAGACGACAGACATGTTTTTGGTCTTCTGTTGTCTGATTGATTCCTCACATGTATAGGTGTGTGTTATGAAGATTTCAGACGACAGAAATGTGTTACCTTATATATAAACAGACATCAACAATCTTTATCTTCTGTTGTTTAATAGCCATTTCAAAGACAGTATTCATGATACTTATGTGGTATGAATGAACTGAGTTGACAACTTATTTGTTGTTTATAATGGTTATCAACTACAGATAATTGTGGTATTAAGTAAGTTTCAATTACATATAACTGCAGTATGAAAATATAAGAAACATCAGTTAATTGTTGTTGTAACTGCATTTATGATTCGCTTTTATGTTGTCTGAATGAGTATCAAACAATAAATAATACAACTATTCTGTTGTCTGTGTCTATTAAAAATAACATATACTTGAAGTCGTAGTTCATTTAAGATTACATTTGTCTGTTGTATTAACATTATAAGTACATAGTCATTTGTGGTTCTATGTTTATTTGAATGACAATTATTTGTTGTCTGATATCAATTAGAACCATATTATTTGTCGTTGTATGTATCTTTGAACGACAAGTATTTGTCGTCTGATATCACTGATATCAATTAGTACCATATTATTTGTGGTTGTATGTACCTTTGAACAAATGAATCAAATCAAATCTGAAAAAACATTCCGTACTGTTCATTAGGTAATCTAGAAATCCAGAAAATGCCATTTCATCAAGCTGGCAAATCATTCAGTATATTACACAACCTGCTATGCATCAGTTCAATACAACCCATCCATGAAACTAAAGACATGATCGATAAAGGCAACCCAACAAGTATCACAATATCGAGCCTGTAAGGCAAAAAACTAGTACCTATAGCTTTCTAATCTGGGTTATAGATGCATGTCCAAAAGCAGATATATATATATATATATATATATATAGCACTAGCTTTCTTGAAATTGGGCAACATATTGTGCCCACTCGGCCCGAATTTCATCAATATCATCTTGTGTGTACATGTTGCTTCCTTTTCTGTCCCACTGCACAATAGAAAATGTGAAAGTTAATATTAGTTAGAATGTAAGCCATTTTGAAGTACTGAAATACATTGACATATATCACCTTAGCACTCCACTCTTGGTTCTTGTCCTCCACTATGTCCTTCATGTAATGCATAATCCAAAACCCACAGGTTTTATCACCTTGCTGCTCCGGAATGCCCTACAACATTTAAAAATGTCAAGTACCCAGCCAAAAAATTGTGGAATGACCACTAAGCAATTTCTAAGATAAATGGAATTGCACATGCATTTAGTAAAATTCATAACATACCACACAATTTTTCCATGTAACTATTTTTCTGCCTTTCTTAGTTTTTTGCGCATTGTATATTTTGATTGAGCTGCAAATTCATGATGATAACAATAAAGTTTCAGAAAATAGAGGA
>BDJD01002361.1:0-12061 GCA_002564525.1 Rosa multiflora | reverse complement strand
TTCTTCTTCTTCAAATTAGTCCCCCAAATTTTCCATCTAGGATCTGTCAGACCTTCCTCTAGATCAACTCGTCCTCTACTTCCTTCAATGGGTTCTTCTCAGACGATTGTTAGATAGGCTATCATGGTTTTCTTCAAATGCACCGCCACTGCTGAAATTAGGTTTCTTCAAATGCACCTCGATCTGATGCTGAATCTGAGATTAGGGTCTGATAATCTGTCGCGGATGCTCTGTGTTTGCTGGTTGCATGCAGTTTCGATAGAGACTTGAGAGATGCCCAGTTTGAGATCAGTTGAGCTGAGAGATTTGAGAGAAAAAGGAAGACTTGAGAAAACTCTGAATGGAGTCGGGCTTAGACAAATGAAAGGTAGAAGGCAATTTTGCCTTAGACAAAAAAAACCCAAAAATTAAATGAGTAGACTCCCATATGTAATCAGACAACACAATTACGTCAAATTAGTTGTCTGATGCTTACCACTCTTTGCCTCAACTAGGGTTTTGACCAATTTTTAGAGGGAAATACCTTAATCGATTGGGAGGGAAATTTCTAAAATTTCAGTCCAACTCATTCAAACGACAGAATTTTCTTATCACTGTTGTTTGAATAAGTCGAGCTTTGAGGCTTCAGAGGAATGAAATTCTCTACCTTTCAGTCCAACTCATTCAGACGACAGAATACTGTTGTTTGAATAAGTCAAGCTTTGAGGCTTCAGAGGAATGAAATTCTCTACCTTGAGCCAACAACATAAAAATGTTGTTTCAATAAGAGCCTTCAGAGGAATGAAATTATAGGTACATCTCTATCTGCAAGTAACAACATTAAAATGTTGTCTTAATGTCACCCATGTACTCAAAATGAAAAAACTGTGTTTTAGTGGGTATTCAAACAACAGAGTTAGGTTCATCTGTTGTCTGAAAATTTCAGACAACAGAAAATTAGCTTTCTGTCGTCTGACGTCTGTTGTATGATTGAGTTATTAGCATAGTGCACCTAATCAAATATGATAAATAACTTAGCGTACAATTCAAGAACGCACTTATATGAAGATCCAACGGTCAGATCTTCACCCGTGACCACCCAAAGTCATCGGGACAGTCCTACGATCATCATATCAAAACTACAAGTCGATCGGACGGCCCGATCCTCACGGATCACAAACCGAACGATCGAAATTGTAAAAATCAAAACTTAATCATACGATTACTTCCTATTTATTTTTCAAGAAATAAACCCATACTTTCCTTGTGGAGTCATCAATATAAGTCACATAGTACTTTGAGCCACCTAAAGAAAGCTCCAGTGCAAGTCCCTACACATCAGTATGAACCAACTCCAGTTTTGTATCTTTTGGTGCTTTGCCACCCTTTGAGAAACTAACAACCTTTTGCTTCCCAAATATGCAGTCTTCACAAAGCCCAATCTTCACTGAGTCCACACCATGTAGTTTACCCTTCGACTGAAGTACGCCTATACATTTCTCACTAATGTGCCCAAGTCTACGATGACATAAGTATGCATATTCATTTTTCTCAACGATCACAGTGCCTTCATTGTTCTCAACAATAGCAACAATATTCAAGATCGTATAAAGTGTCCCTGTCTTGATTCCACGAGCTAACACCATAGCTCCTTTACACACCTTCCACGTACCTTTCTCAAAGGTAGTGCGACATCCTTCATCATCTAACTGACCCACAGAGATCAAATTCCTCTTCAACCGCCGTATGTGTCTAACATTGGTCAAGGTCCATGTTTCACCATTTGTCAGCGAAATCTTCACATCACCCCTTCCCACAATCTCCAAGGCTCCACCATCAGCAAAAAACACTTTGTCAAAATTACCACGTCAGTAATTCACCATGAGCTCTTGTTGTGAAGTTGAGTGAAATGACGCTCCAGAGTCTATGATCCATGACTCCAATGGTGCTTCAGTAATGCTTAGTACAAGTGCATCAGAATCAAACTCAGTTGTGTTTGCCATCTTCATTGTCTCCTTCCACTGGTTACAGTCTCTATTGACATGTCTAGATTTCCCACAATGCCAACACCCATCGGACCACTTTCCTGACTTGGACTTGCTTCGGCCTTTTCCAGGTGCCCTAGACTTCGACCATCAACGATTGTTGTTTGAGTTCTTGTTGAATGTTCTACCTCTATTTTCTATAGAGAGAGCAGAACTTGAAGGATCTTCAAGGTTATTTTGTCTTCGCGTCTCTTCATTCAGAAGAATGTCACACACATCATTAAACTTCAACTTCTTCGTAGTCTCAGCTCCACTACAAATCGGGTTCACAGTCACATCCCAATCTGAAGGCATGGAAGTCAACAACACCAAAGCTTTGGTGTGTTCGTCGAATTTAAGATCCATTGATGTTAGTTGCTCGATAATATCACCAACTATCCCAACTTGCTGGCGAACAAATATACCCTTACCCATCTTCAAAGTGAACAGCCGCCTCATCAAGTACAACTGTTGAACGACATTTGGTTTCTTATACATGTTGGACAAACCATCCATCATCCCCTTCAACGTAGTCTCCTTGATAACAAATCACTGTACATCATTTGAAAGCGATAGCCGAACGGCTCCAAGGGCCATCATATCCATCTCGACAAATTCTTCCTCCTTCATATCTTTTGGGAGCTTGCCCTCTAAAGTCTTAGAAAGCTTCTGCATATTCAAGTAGTCCTGGATCTATAACCTCCATAGGCTAAAGTCATTACCGTCGAACTTATCAACCCTCTTCTCAATGTCTTCTATGCTCATTGTTTGCACTCTAGAGCCTATGGTTTGATACCACTTTGTTAGGAATTTGACCTAAAAATTCCTCTTGCGGAAGCAGACAAGTGCAAAACAATATAGATAAACGATCGAGAAAACAAGCACAAACTTGTTAACGAAGTTCAGCAAAAAACTTTGCCTATGTCCCAGGGCTGCTTGGGTTTCACTATAGAGGAAGAAGAATACACGAACAAGAATACAAGAATCTCTCACAAGCAGTTTTCACTAACTCTCAAGACCTCACTTGCTATCTCTGTTTAATGCTTCAAAGATTTGGTCTACTACTACAACCTATGCCCCTATTTATAGATATCTAACTAGACCCTATAAGACATTGGAAACCTATTCCCAATAGACATAGAAACCATTACCAAGTAGGATTATGTAAGCAGGTAGCAAACAATCAAAACTCCTCTTTGATCAAGGATTAACAAATCCTTATCCTATGAAGAATCGGATCCACACACCCAACAATTTTTTGCTATTAAAGTTAGTTAGTTCGATACAAAAATATGGTCTATCTATATGTGAAAGGTTAATAACGTGAGGGGCAGTTATTAGTGAACTAGTAGAGTTTTTGGAAGGAAAATATATGAATACCTAAACTAATTTGGACCCGTCGATTCAAATTATATGGCTATTTAACCTGTAGTGTAATAATTAATGTCACAAGTTATATATTACACGATCCTTCAAAAGTGGATGTCAAAAATAAATAAAATTTTTTTTGTCTTCAAACTATACCAAACATTATACTATTCGTCGTAATAGTATAGCTTTTGCCAGGACAGACAAACTATTGTGCTTCCATTGTCTTTTTAAAAAGAAAAACAATTAAAATTACTACAAGGGTGGTTCTAGTTGGACCTCCAAATTTACTATTTGGACCTCTCATACTTAGCACACCTCTAATTTACTTTTTAGAATACTTTAAAAGCTAAGTAAACCTCCTTATCTTTATCAAAACACCCTTGAACATGAGATACAACAATTTGTTACTCTACTTTTTATCTGTATCTTCAAGTATGAGAAGAAGAATGAATCAAAATTACATGATATTGCTCTCTTATGAGTATGTTTCTCCTCAACCAAAATTAATTAGAGGGTTGGTTCTCGATTTTGATATGTTGCTGAAATCTCTTTGAATTTGCTAAAAGAAGGATTTCAATGGTTTTGAGTTGGAAGATCGAGTAATAACTATATCATAATATTCAATTAATTTAGTTTAAGGAAGTTTCATATCAGATTGTTTTGAATTTAATTTTGTATTAAATGATAATTATTATTTTTACTTAATTGTTTTAGGTAAATTATAACACTACATAGGCAATATTTGTTTTGTTTTTTGTTTTTGTCCATTTTTATCTCTTTATCCTTATTTATCTTTTCATATGACTTGACAAAGTCTATTAATAATTGAAAAAAAATTGGACGTCCAAATATCAAATTTGGAGATCCAACTAGAACCATCCTTACTACAAACCTTATTTTCTCTTTCAAAAATAATAATAATAATAATGAGAAGGGTGGTTCTAGTTAGACCTCTAAATTTGATATTTAATAGATTATGTCAAGTCATATGAAAAGACAAATAAGGATAATGAGAGAAAAATGGAAATATATATACACACACACTCTTCGTACCTCCCACAAATATAACATTCAATTAATTTTTTTTTTCTGGAATTTCCTTATATTGCCTATATTGTTTTATAATTTACCTAAGACAATTAAGTAAAAATAATAATTTATATACATGGCTTATCATTTAATACAAAAGTAAATTCAAAACAATCTGATTTGAAATTTCCTTAACTAAATTAATTGAATATTATAATATAGTTATTACTCGATCTTCCAACCCAAAACCCTTGAAATCCTTCTTTATACAAATTCAAAGGGATTCCAGGAACATGTCAAGATTGAGAATTAACCTTTGATTAATTTTGGTGGAGGAGAGACCTACTCATAAGAGAGCAATATCATGTCATTTTGATTCATTCTTCTTCTCGTGGTTGAAGTTAGATATAAAAAGTAAAGTAACATATTGTTGTATCTCATGTTTAAGGGTGTTTTGGTAAACATAAGGAGGTCTACTTAGTTTTTTAAGTATTCTAAAAAATAAATTATAAGTGTACTAAGTATGGAAGATCCAAATAATAAATTTAGAGGTCTAACTAGAACCACCCTAATCAGAATAAAGTTCAGTTTAAAAAAAAAAAAAAGAAAAAACTGAAAAACCCTATCATTAATCACAAACATCAACGTAGTGGAGGATGAGATCCCCGATGGATTCCTCCCAAGTTGACTTTAGGTTTCTGGACTGGGACAAAGTAGAGTTCATTAGAGCAACTCCAACAGATTCCCTATATTTTGATTTTTCTCTACTTTAGAGAAAAATAAGCCTCTTTTGCTCCAACAGATTCCCTATAACTATCTCTATTTTAGGGAAAGTGAGGAGAGAGAAAATCAAATTCCCTATATTTACAGCAAACTCCAAAATTTAAGGAAGAATTATGGAGATTTTAGAGATTGCTGCAAAATAAGGAATCTGTTGGAGTTAGAGAAGAAAAAATAGCTAAAGCTTTGACTTTTGCTTCCCTATAATACAAAAATTATAGGGAAACTGTTGGAGTTGCTCTTATATCCTAGAGGTCTAACTAGAACCACCCTAATCAGAATAAAGTTCAGTTTAAAAAAAAAAAAAAGAAAAAACTGAAAAACCCTATCATTAATCACAAACATCAACGTAGTGGAGGATGAGATCCCCGATGGATTCCTCCCAAGTTGACTTTAGGTTTCTGGACTGGGACAAAGTAGAGTTCATTATATCGTTGGATATCATTAATTACAATTGGTAATTTAGTATATAGCAAATACGCGACTTTGCTTTCTTTTTTTCTTTCAATGAAGAGCCTTTTGGTGAGCCGCAATGACTCATTCCTTCAGACTCTTCAAGGCCGGCCGTGCCTTTCAAAACTTCGAGGACTGAGTTTCTGTAAATTATCTGAAATTAATAAATTATTTGTATAGGTATTGATTCGTTTAGGATGAATCTTTTCTTAATATTGTTTTGGTAGTTAGGAATTACGAGAGAGCAAGAGTCGTAGTTAATACCATGATACCATGGTTCATAACTTCATGCCAAAACAACAAATATAGTCCCTACCGGAGCCAATGAATCCAAGAATGTCATAGATATAGACAAATAGTTAATGTAGTAGCTATAGCCAACTTTTAACTTGCATATGTATGAACAAGCTTCATTACTTCAGAAAACGACCTTTTGACAAAAAAAAAATTAACGAGAATTTTTCATGATGTTTTCATTTTTTTTCCTCAAAAAACAAATATAGTCCCTACCGGAGCCAATGAATCCAAGAATGTCATAGATATAGACATATAGTTAATGTAGTAGCTATAGCCAACTTTTAACTTGCATATGTATGAACAAGCTTCATTACTTCAGAAAACGACCTTTTGACAAAAAAAAAATTAACGACAATTTTTCATGATGTTGTCATTTTTTTTCCTCAAAAGCATTGTTGCTAGCTATATCGATATCCAAGCGACATGACAAAAAAGAGTCGATTCACATCACATTGTTACAACAACAACACTATATATACCTTAATGTCGGTTACATAGGTATTCTAGCCTTACAAGATGGTCTTTGCTGGTTCATACGAAATTCCGCATATCCCATGTTATATTACGTGCGTACTATGAGAAGTTCTTATGTACGACAGTTGTGCCATGTGTAGCCAATAAGGGCCATGCAAGAAGCTAATGCACAATGTTTTGGCTATTTCACTTTAACAAAATATAAGGTAGTTTCAAAATACAATTAACAGAAAGAGATGTGATTGACTAGTCATACCAGCCACGTGATACGGCTGCCGTATTCAAGATTTTCACTAGATGCTATATTGATGGTTTCCCTTCAAGTATAAATTGAGCATTAATTTCTTCCTTCTTATGGATGTAATGAACATACTTTTATAACAAGCTAAGAGACTCTAAAAAGCAGGAGATTATTCAAGCTTTTGAACTTTCTAATTAGGAGTAAACACTCAATATAAAAAGGAACGATAGAGAGTCACCTTCTTTCATATTTAGAATTAAATGCAGGTTTATTTATATAGAATGATTAAATTCAATTTACCCCTAAGGTTTGGGGGTAATTTCATGTACCCGAAAATGTTCACCTGATCAGTTATTGACCAAGAAAATAAACCTTAGAGGGTAATTTCATGTTAGTCCATGTCCTTTCAATTTAATCAGTTTATCCCTCGAGCTTTTCAATTTTCCTCAACCGTGTCCATTCTGTCCAATTTGGACGTTAAGTTTAACAAAAAAAACTCACTTTAAGGGCTAAAATTGTCATTTCAAGGAAAAAAAAACACCATGACAAAAAAAAAACCATGATAAAAAAAATTTATGTTTTTTTTTTGTCATGGTTTTTTTTATTTATATTTTTTATTTCTCTCTCATTTTATTTTTATTTTTATTTCTCTCTCATTGAAGAAGAAGATTTTTTTTTTAGATTGTCATTTCAAGGAAAAAAAACACCATCACAAAAAAAAAATTCTTCTTGTTTTTTTTTTAATTCTCTTCTTCTTCAATGAGATAGAATTAAAAAAAAAAAAACCATGACAACAAAAAAAGGAATTTTTTTTTGTCATGGTGTTTTTTTTTTTCTTGAAATGACAATTTTAGCCCATAAAGTGGCTTTTTTTTTTAAGACTTAACGTCCAAATTGGACGGAATAGACACGGTTGAGGAGAATTGAAAAGCTCGAGGGGTAAAATGATTAAATTGAGAGGATAGAGAATAACATGAAATTACTCCCAAACCGCAGGGGGGTAAACTGTAAAAGCGATGAATCAAGTATAAAATTTTAAAACAGGCTAAACCATAAACCCTAGACTCCGGTCGGCGGACACCGATTACTGGTCGGTGGACTTCTGTCTTTGATCACCGGACTCCGATCTCCGGTCACCAGAGTCTGACGAAGTCTTCGATGACTTCTCTCTCTCTAAGTGATAAAGAGGGAGAAGGTAAAATTGTCCTAAAAATAAATTTAAAAAATACTTAATTGAGTATTAGGGCAAAAATATATATAATTTATTGGACAAATAGGCAATCTCATAAGATGGTTGGGTAAGTTACCATTTTCCCTAGTTATATGCATTTTAATGCGAAGGCCTATAATTTAAGTTTCCATTTGTGTTGGTAAACGCAAAGAAACTCATGAATCAATATAAATCTCAGTTTCCTTTCATATTTTCTTTTTGATCCAATTAAGACAACAACTTTTCAAAGGAAAATAATCCGTCATTAACTTATGAATAACAATTACATGATGCACTTTATAGTTATATTCAAACATTTAAATCCAACGTTAAACCTATTAAGCATTATCTCGAGATAAACCCCATTTAGTTCATACCGTATTTACCAAAAAACCGATCAAGAAAAAACCTTAGAGTTACCAATTCCAATTTCACTAAATGAGTAAATAAAAAGATATTAGACAGGAGGAGGCAAGGAGGCAAGGCGGATTGTCTGGTGCCGGTTGATGACGGCGTTGGCCGTTTTGTCTCTCTGTTGTTGTATCATTTGCTGGACGGGAATGGTTTTGGGCTAGTACCCTATTGGCTTCGGGATTTCTGGCCTGAGGTTTGCTGTGGAGGCAGCGTAGTTCGGGATATGTTTTCTCTATGCCATGGAGGCCATGGACATCATCTCGAGGGAGGCGATTCACGGCATGAGGTGGGTTTTGGCGGCAGGGATGGCTACTTCGGGGGGAGCTAATAGCATCTTGAGACGGCGATCCAAGTTTGGTTGGATTACTTAGGCTTCATCGGTGCTTTCTGGTGATCGTTTATTCAGGCGTCGTGACTCTGTCTTGCTTGCGGCAGCGTGAAGTTGGCGGTGAGTTTTGGTGTGTACAGCGGTGCTGCATAGGGAAGGGATGATTGGAATGGGCTGGGCCACGGGTAAACCTTGGGTTAGGGTTTTCTTTTGGGCTTTAGGGTTTTTTTTTAAATTCCAATAACTCCCTAGTTTTGTTCGGGGAAAGTAGTGGATTTTGGCCCAATTTAGGCCTGCTTTATTAGTGGGCTTTAGTCTATATTGCTATGGTTTCTTCTTACACCAAGTTAATGAATCTCCTGGAGTACCACAATTGAGTGCATTGATGAAGGGAGATTCGAAATAGTTTTCTTAGTGTACGCTGAGATTTGTAGTTGTGTAGGCTCGTAAAATTCAAATGAGCACCATTGTACTAGTGGATGGTACCCGTATTCTTTTACCTGCTTGACCACTGATTTATGGTACAAGCATATAAGGTTTATTTGTATTGATGAAGGGAAATTCGAAATAGTTTTCTTAGTGTACGCTGAGATTTGTAGTTGTGTAGGCTCGTAAAATTCAAATGAGCACCATTGTACTAGTGGATGGTACCCGTATTCTTTTACCTGCTTGACCACTGATTTATGGTACAAGCATATAAGGTTTATTTGTATTGATGAAGGGAAATTCGAAATAGTTTTCTTAGTGTACGCTGAGATTTGTAGTTGTGTAGGCTCGTAAAATTCAAATGAGCACCATTGTACTAGTGGATGGTACCCGTATTCTTTTACCTGCTTGACCACTGATTTATGGTACAAGCATATAAGGTTTATTTGTATTGATGAAGGGAAATTCGAAATAGTTTTCTTAGTGTACGCTGAGATTTGTAGTTGTGTAGGCTCGTAAAATTCAAATGAGCACCATTGTACTAGTGGATGGTACCCGTATTCTTTTACCTGCTTGACCACTGATTTATGGTACAAGCATATAAGGTTTATTTGTATTGATGAAGGGAGATTCGAAATAGTTTTCTTAGTGTACGCTGAGATTTGTAGTTGTGTAGGCTCGTAAAATTCAAATGAGCACCATTGTACTAGTGGATGGTACCCGTATTCTTTTACCTGCTTGACCACTGATTTATGGTACAAGCATATAAGGTTTATTTGTATGTGCCATTCTGACTTTGAGAATAAATTACTCTATATAAAAAAAAAAAAACCGATCAAGAATTTTCACTATTTAACACCAGCTACACGTTCCACTAGAAAAAACTAGTTTTCTGCTCACATGCTCTGCATGTGTAAAAATTTTATAATTATTATATTAAAAAAAAAGTTATTTGAGAAAAAAGAAAGTGGGAAGTTATCTGAATTGTGGGTGGTTATTGCAGACATGAGTAGTTAACTATTTGATAATTATTTATTTTATCATTTTTAATTTTGCTATTTACCATACTACCACTCAATTATTAAAAATTATTTGAAATTAATATAAGGTATAAGAGTTTTATTGTCTTTTCACACCCACTTTGGCTAACAAAGCATCTTCTCTTAATAATAGTATAGATAATAATATCAATATTACCTAAGAATAGAGAGATGCAAGTTGCAAAATTCATGCGAAGACAAATAATCCAAAGTTTATTTTGTATTGTTTCACAATTGAGTTTGAAAATAAAATTTTCACAAAAAACCACATTTTGGTGGTCAGAGAAGCATCATAGCACAAAGATCCTCGAGCACCCACGATGCAAACCGCAACCACTGCATTTTCCCACACCGCCAACGGCTGACTTGTCACAACTCCACTGGCTTCACCAACAGACAAATTCCTACTGGGCTCCACATCCTAAAAAAACAACACTCCTCCACCAACCCCCCAGGTTCACCTACTCCCGCTCCCTCATCTCCGTCAAACCCAACCTTAACGCCGTCAAATCCCATCCACGTTTTACGGCTCCACCCACCCCCCCACAATCGCCACACAACTCACCTAACGCCCTCCCCTTAAACCCGTCAACTCTCTATAAAACCTCCCCCATAATATCCACCAAACCTCCAAAACCAGCTCACTCACACAACCCACACTTCTTCTCTTCCCACCATTTTGTTTCTCTATCTACACACCGCCATGGATCTCCTCCTCTTGGAGAAGACCCTAATGGGTCTCTTCGTCGCCGTCGTGGTCGCCATCGTTGTGTCCAAGCTCCGAGGCAAGAAGTTTAAGCTGCCTCCGGGTCCGATACCGGTCCCGGTGTTCGGCAACTGGCTCCAGGTCGGCGATGACCTCAACCACCGCAATCTGACAGACATGGCCAAGAAATTCGGCGACGTGTTCATGCTCCGCATGGGGCAGCGCAACCTCGTTGTCGTGTCGTCGCCGGACCTGGCCAAGGAGGTCCTCCACACGCAGGGGGTCGAGTTCGGTTCACGAACACGAAACGTCGTGTTCGATATCTTCACCGGCAAAGGACAGGACATGGTGTTCACCGTTTACGGTGAGCACTGGCGGAAAATGAGACGCATAATGACCGTTCCGTTTTTCACCAACAAGGTGGTGCAGCAGTACCGCCACGGCTGGGAGGCGGAGGCGGCTGCGGTGGTGGAGGACGTCAAGAACAAGCACCCCGAGGCCGCCACCAGTGGGATGGTGCTACGTAGGAGGCTACAGCTGATGATGTACAACAACATGTACAGGATCATGTTCGACAGGAGATTTGAAAGCGAGGAGGATCCCCTGTTTGTGAAATTGAAGGGTTTGAATGGAGAGAGGAGCCGGTTGGCGCAGAGCTTCGAGTATAATTACGGCGATTTCATTCCGGTGCTCCGGCCATTCCTCAGGGGGTACTTGAAGATCTGTAAGGAGGTGAAGGAGAAGAGGATTAAGCTCTTCAAGGACTATTTCGTCGACGAGAGAAAGTAAGTGGTTCGCTGTCGATCGTAATAATTGATTGAATTTATTTCTTTTTATTTTCTGCGTTATTTTTTGGGATGTCTTGTGACTTTTGCTATCATTTATTTCTTTCTGAACTGTTCTGAGCGTCATTCTGCCGTGTTGAAACTTGAACCTAATAGTGTTCATCTCTTTCAGTTACCTTTGGGCATGGGTCTCTTTCAGTTTTGGAGTTTTTCACATGACGTATTTTAAGTTGTTTATCATGGATTTGGTTCTGTGGGCCGGGATCAATGTTATGATAATAAAACCGCCGATATTACTTTATGACGCAGTAAAATGAACGTTTGTATTACTTACGTATCGTTGGATCAAATCATGAAATTATATTAGGGGAAAGTTTTTAGAACTGTTAGAAAAACCTAAAGACTGTGAGTTATATTGTACGACAAAATAGTTTAGATGAAAAAGTTGTTTGTTTCTAGTATGGAAGATTCTTTTTTTGTTCTATGTAATGGTGGCAGGATCAT
>BDJD01002360.1:6283-37377 GCA_002564525.1 Rosa multiflora | reverse complement strand
ACGATGTTATCAAGCATAAACAATGTCCGAGCTAGCCCCTACAAGTCCCTGAACTCCGTAAGCAAGAAGAGACTCGTTAACCTGCACAATAAAGACAAGAAAAATGCGCATATGTAGAATGCTTGTTGTATTGGGCAACGTACGTGAGTTGCATTGATATGCATTGGCATATCCGAATGTACGAGGTGCACGATACATGTTGATGTATATTTGTGAATGGCGCCATGTATGATCGGTTTATGACATATGAGCAATGCACATGATTCTGTAAGCATAGTAAGAATGAGCATATGATGTTAATATGATGCGTAAAATGCATGGTGTGTGTAAGAAAACGAACGAGGTTGAGTTGATAAGGTTACACCCGTGAGGCGTAAGTTGCACGAATGCCGTGAATGCGAGAGTTTGTAACTCAAATGTGAACGTTTATGTTAGTTTGGTTTCCGCTCGTATTAATGGAACGCGAAATGAATTCGATTTGTGGCAAATGAAAAATGGTAAAAGAATTCAATGTTCCATTAATGTGCATTATGCCGAGAAGGCAAGAGCGTTAGAGCTCGGGGATGCAGTGAGGCATTAACAGGTAACTCGAAAGTGATGCCTTGAGGCATGAGCGTAACTGTTACTAATTATGTTGGGCTGTATGTATAAGTCCCTGAAGTCCCCAGTCAAGGTAGGATTTATTGCAAGGTTGATACCAAAGCGTAGCTTTGTGCCATATATCGAGCATAATGAGTGCGAGTGCGTCGTCCATCTAGAATTTTATTGGAGCAAACGTTTTTGCCCTTTCAGGTGGGCCCTTTCTAGGCCCTCCTAGGAGTCACCAACTCCTGGTAATAGACCTCTGTATGGTTGGAAAATTGTTTGATGAGGGGAGCTGCGTTCAAGCAGTGAGCGTTAGGTGGCGAACCTAATCTTTCATACCCAAGCGTCGGGGGTTAACTGCCAGATCAATGGCTGCCATGGGCTATGTTAACTGGTCCCTTTACTCTTTCCTGGAGGAGAAAATCTTGATTGCAATGCCGCGTAGCGATCATTGTCACTGTGAGGCGTTGCCTTACCGCTTGGCGGTTGGTCGTAGACCACAGACTCGTGGAGTCTAAACCTGTTTTAGATATTTCTCCCGTAGGAAGAGTTTGACAAAGTATGGTGCCTGGAGGCTAAACAATATGTTTACATATAGTGTACATGTAAATCTTGTTAATTGTATGAAGGACAATAAATGAGCATAGCAAGTAATATATGCGGATCTTATGACCATGTAACGTGCATAATTTAGATAGTTGCAAGTGTAATGGGTGTCCATACAAAATTTTTTGGAGTAGCTCCCGGTGAATAGTATGAAGCATTGTGAACTTGGGGCTTAACTAAAGCATGTTGGATATGTTCGAGCGAGTTCGGTTGTGTTCGAGCAAGTTGGGTGTAATTGAGAGGGTAGGCGCTACGCGAGCATGCGGGGCTTGGCCCAAGTAAGTCATGGCCATGCTCGATACCCAAGCGAGTCGT
The DNA here is from genome assembly GCA_002564525.1 of Rosa multiflora. Classification (NCBI taxonomy): domain Eukaryota; kingdom Viridiplantae; phylum Streptophyta; class Magnoliopsida; order Rosales; family Rosaceae; genus Rosa; species Rosa multiflora. The sequence continues at coordinate 35,871 of BDJD01002360.1, read as the reverse complement.
AACCAAAGCAAGTCGTAATCCGAACAAGTTTACCTAAGTCATAAGTGTCACAACATTTCAAGCATGGCATAGTTTGTTTAAGTGAGTGTCACATGTTTATTTAATTAAATTGCATTTAAAAAGAAACATGGTATATGTAGCATGTACTTGTAGTAAAGTTGCTAATAACATTTTTGCATCGTTGTAAACATGCTAAGGATTATTGAGATATAAAGCATGCATTGGCGTGACAATAATATGTAGGTGTAGTAGGTGTGCTACTAAAACATATAACATGTGTTATAAACATGCTTTAAAAGTCATTAAAAGCATGTTAAGGCATGGCAATAGCTCTAATTGTAAGAGCATAAAAAATGAGATATTGTTACTTATCTTATGCCTATTTGGAAAAGATTGGAATTGGAATCAATATAAGTACCAAATCTTGTTGGAGTTGTCCAAACATGACGCTCCCTTGCTCCGGTGAAGCATCTTAATAAAAGCAAGATAATTTCGCTAATTGGAGACGTGATCGGTGATTATGTCCCCTTGAAACAAAATAAGTGATTAATACTTGGATAAGTAAAATCAACACTAATATCTTGCATATGTACTTTGATGAGATATTAAACAAAGTTCATAAGCAATGTAGTAGTTGATGACAAATGACTTGCATGCATATCCATTTTGAATGTCAAATTTGTGGGGAGCAAAACTCATTATGTGCAATGATAATTGGAACAAGCCGTGATGGCATCATTTATATGTAACGCATTAGTCATATGGGACAAGTGATATAATCATTTTGATATACATATGCAGCAGCTTATATTGTATATAGGTCCCTGCCCATAAAATATATGGTTAGAAGTGTGAGCTTTTATTGGCTTTTCATACACTAAAGAAGCTAAATGTCTAGATGGCATAAGCTCAATCAATTGTATGCTTCTGATATAAATTTCAATTGGTGATGATATTTTAGAGAAACATTTTGAGTGAAATGGTACGCTGCAAGTGACAAGCTAGCCTTGTTTAATAGTCATATGGTTGTGTGCGCAAAACATGTATGACATAGTGGCTATGTTAAATATATATATATACATGCCCATGGGTCATCAAGTTGTGTACCAATTATGAGCATATATAAGCAATAGACACAGCTAATCATGTACGCATCCAACTTCAATTAATATGCATTTGTCATAGAGACATGGGCCTAGCTAGCATGTTTAGTAAGTGGTGATCTTATGTATATAACTGAAATTAAGCATGCTTGCTTTATAGTCATCTTGCATGCGGTAGGTAGTGAGTAAAATGACAAAATGGTGTGTACTGAATATCACCTAGATGCTTCAGTATGTAGCAGAGCATGAATAAAGAAATTATGTCATTATGTCGCTACGTGTGATATGTGTGCTCAGGCAGACAGATATAACATGCTGTGGCAGTTGATAACGAGTTCTATATATGGATAACTGATCATTTCCCACTTTTGCAAAGTTGTGGGTATGTGGTGAGCAGATAGAGTTTACTGAGCAGATAAAGCATGAAGGGAGATAAACTTAGCTTTGTTGTCCGCTCTACCGCCATAGAAACCAGCACCTCAATTCATTATTGCAGGCAGGTGCTCGGATCGACTTTTTGAGCAGGATGCTTGGACAAGATCGGTGAGGGAACTCGGTGGGTTAGCGTTCATTCAATGAAGATACGAGCAGGCATCGGTGTGGCTGAAATCAGTGGGTGTCCAAATCAGTTCGACAGATTACCGGCAAGGTAAGGTTGATGATCTCTAAGCTCTTGTTCCATTGCTTTGCGGCTGGTAATTTGCCGGAGGGGGACTTGGTGAATGGAGAATTGACATGATGTACGACAGTGGTATGGTGATCGCCGAGGAGTGGGTTGAGCATTGGAGTTGCAGATGGTGTTTGATCGATGAATGATCAAAGGGGTTGCTGGTGCGCTCACGCTCGATTGCTCTTGGTTGGCGTGGCGGTTGAAGTTGAAGGTTGGCGTTTGCTGCGTTAGTGGCCGTCAATGCCGTATTGGCGCCTTGACAGAGTGTGTTTAGTCCTGGTGGTTGACTCTAGCGTTTGACTGGCCTACGATTGACGGAGATGGGATGACGTTGATTGAAACTTGACGGGGGCCGCCATGCTGGGTTGGTGCTGTGACGCTTTGACGATTGAATAATCAGTCCCCATGTTGACGGAGCTTCTTTGCCAGCCTTTGGCTGTACATGCTTGTCCTAGAGATTTGGTGATGAGAGAGAGAAGATTGTCTTGGCGGTGCGTTAACTTTGTTTGGCAGACGACGTCGAGTATTGACGAAGCATAGAGCTTGGCGGCCGTCAACTCGTATTGAAGCAGACGAAGCTTGGCTTCCGTCAAGTTTGAGTCTTGGATTAACTTGGCGGTGCATCAGATTTCCGCTAGACTCGCTGACGCTTACTGGAGGTAAAAACTGGCTTTTGTCGATGGCAGTTAGCGGTTGAAAGCTGTTCTTTGGAGGTTGACGGTCAACAAGCTGCGACGGAAGCTGTTGCTTAGCGGTTGAGGGTGTCGCTTGGCGTTAGCGGTTGACGGTGTCGCTTGGCGAATGGTGATTGGCCGCCTACTGCTTGTTGGCGGTGACGGGCCGGGAGCCCGGGATAGCTGATTCAAGGAGCTCCGCCAAGAAACCCTGTCAAGAAGCTTCTTTAAGACTCTCCGTCATAAAGCTAGTGATCGTCATGTTTGCTTGTCAAGGCTTGAGGGACTCGGCGAAGCTTGAGGTGTATAATTGCTTGATGATCTTATTATGCTTGCTGCTGATCTCAAGGAGCTTGGTGGTCGTCAATATCATATTGACAACAGAGACGAAGTTTGGCTTTCGTCAAGTTGTATTTGACGAAAGGGATGAAACTTGAAGACTTGGCGGTGCACTTGGAGTTTGTGGTTTGGTGTTGTTGACTTGTTGCTGCAAAGGAGCAATAAAATGGAAGTTGAGGCGATGAGGCTCCGCCAAAGGAGTGGGTGTCCAGAATAGGTGCCCACAGTAAATTGACAAATATATATTTTTTTTTAGTTGGCGTTGACTAGCCATCATGGATTGGCGTTGACCATCCTAAGTTTGTGTTGACTTTATTTTGACTTGAAACTTTTGCAAGCACTGGAACAAGTTTATGCTGAATTTTTGTTTACCGCCAAGTATGGGATACTTTTATGTGTTTACCGCCAAAGATGAGATAGTTTTCTGTGTGTGTTACAGCCAAAGATGAGATAGTTTTTTGTGTGTGTTATCGCCAATTGTGATACTTGACGTAATGAAGGAAGCCACTAGGACTCTGAGAGCTAATGATAATTTGAACATTGAGTGATGATCAAAGAAAATTGGTGCCCTGAGCGATCAAATTATAACTCAAAGAAGAAATAAGAAAGTTCTGTTAAGCTGACTTAACGCGTGGTAAGTGACGAAGCTATTGTATCGGTTTCCCACAGGCAGCGCCAAATGTTAATGTTAGAAACCGAAGACTCTAATTAACGTTAGAGAAGAAAAAGTGAGAAAGAAAGAGTAAAAGACACAAGGGACTGGATTGGATTAACTTATGTAAGAAAATAAGACTCATCCCACGTTTGGCACACATGAGGACTCAATTAAATGAGATTAGAGAGTCCCCGCATCAGCTCCCGACCTTCTTACATAGAACCCCCAAATCTCATCGGACTGTGGAAGCACGGGCTTCAACAACGCATTAGTCTCTCCTTCCCTTTCGCGCGCTTCAACCTCGTCTCTCCTTCTCTTTTGCGCTTCAGCCTCGTCTCTCCACTCTCGATCGCACATCATCCTTCTTGAACTTCCAGGTTCAATTTCTTTTCTCTGTCATGCTCCTTTTGCTTTGATTCTGATTCCCTCTTCCCTTCAACCCCGTCTAGCTTCTTCTTCTCATGTATCTACTGTGATTTGTTAAATTAAAGACTATGGATTGATTTTCTATTAACAATTGTTTATGGGTTGTAACAATTGGTGTCTGGGTAGCTTAATTTGCTAAGAATTGATCAATTTCAAGATTGGTTTTTTTTTTTTCTTTTAACAATGTCTGTGTTTTTATCTTATTCTTTGGTTGGTTGTTTTCATTGATTTTGGATGTTGATCAATTCTGGGTTTTTTCTTTCTTTTAACAACGTTTGTGTTTTTATCTTCTTCTTTGGTTGTTTGTTTTCATTGATTTTGGATGTTGATCAATTCTGGGTTTTTTCTTTCTTTTAACAACGTTTGTGTTTTTATCTTCTTCTTTGGTTGTTTGTTTTCATTGATTTTGGATGTTGATCAATTCTAGGTCAAGTAACTGTAACTGGTCATGTAACTGGTCACGTAACTGACCATGTAACTGACCATGTCACTGACCATGTCACTGATCAAGTAACTGTAACTGGTCATGTAAACTGACCATGTCACTGACCAAGTAAATGTAACTGGTCACGTAACTGACCATGTCACTAACCAAGTAACTGTAACTGGTCACGCAAGGGATACAATATCTGGATTTGTCTTCAGCTTTCTCATTCCAATTTGTCTTCAGATTAGGATTTGTCTTCAGCTTTCTCATTCCAATTTGTCTTCAGATTAGGATTTGTCTTCAGCTTTCTCATTCCAATTTGTCTTCAGATTAGGATTTGTCTTCAGCTTTCTCATTCCAATTTGTCTTCAGATTAGGATTTGTCTTCAGCTTTCTCATTCCAATTTGTCTTCAGATTAGGATTTGTCTTCAGCTTTCTCATTCCAATTTGTCTTCAGATTAGGATTTGTCTTCAGCTTTCTCATTCCAATTTGTCTTCAGATTAGGATTTGTCTTCAGCTTTCTCATTCCAATTTGTCTTCAGATTAGGATTTGTCTTCAGCTTTCTCATTCCAATTTGTCTTCAGATTAGGATTTGTCTTCAGCTTTCTCATTCCAATTTGTCTTCAGATTAGGATTTGTCTTCAGCTTTCTCATTCCAATTTGTCTTCAGATTAGGATTTGTCTTCAGCTTTCTCATTCCAATTTTCTTTTCTTCTCACAAACTCATAAAATCATTCATGTCTCTACAAATTACCAACTTTTAGTCCAATACACAAACAAACATGGGATATGACTATTTTGACTATTCTGCTCTTTAGTCCTAAGCAGTACCAAACACGGGTCAGGTATTAACATAGCATATCCCAGGTTAGAAGAGTCCTAGACTATTATAGGAAATAAGGTGGGGGATAATAGTCACACGTAACAAACACCACCATAGTGGTTTATTTCCCACTTTGGGGGAGACTACATCCACTTGAAACTTTTACTATGTGTGGGGCCTTGCGGCCCAAGTTGATTACAACATGTGGAGGATGTAATGGGATGATGAGTAAGTGGAAAGGAGTCCCCTTTTATAGGGAATGGAGGCTCCTTCCTTCACTTGTTTTCCAATGTGGGATACAAAAACAACTATTCTAGTCTAGAAAGCATGTTGTGAAGGCAACTTAGCGAGGTTGGGAACTTGGCTTCCCGACAAGCTCTTGAGAGAGAGGTATCTACAATCTGTGAGTGAATTTTATGATACATCATTCAATGGTGTATGGAGGGTTTACATATACAGGAGCCATTCTAATGAGGACTAGTTGATAATTTTCTAATCAATAGTTTAGGAAACTCACTTGTCGATTACATTATGATAAATCAACAATTAAATGTTTATGTATGCATGAGTAGATTACTTTTGAAAATTTTCTTTCAAATTGTTAGTCGTTAAGGTACTGAACTAGATCAAATCAATGGGCAAATCAAATCTGTCAAACATGAACCGTTCATGTTCATAATTGATAAACCACGATTAAGAATGCCTTAATGATTTTCAATTTGGTTGAAAAATTGCATAAATGATGTACACATGAATATCTAAACATTTAATAGTTGATTAGTGGAAATGTGATCGAAAAGTAGGTCTCACAAAAGTGCTCAACTAGTTCTCATTTTGGTAATTCTCATTTGAAGCTCTCCCTTATATATACTGATATACAAGTCTTACACTAATATATGTAGTGCAACACAACAAGATGTTCTCCAAGTATTCTTGTTCTATAAGACTCACAAGTGAATGATTCTTGTCCTCCAAGTATTCTTGTTCTACAAGACTCACAAGTCAGCTATTTTATGCTCATACCAAAATGCTAAAAATTGCATTCCAAACCCCAAAAATGACATTGTGTTTCCAATTTATGGATAAATAGATAACACATATACATCCAAGGTTTTCAAAGATGCAGCAGTTATTGTACTAACAAAAAAAAATGCATCAGTTTCTGTTTCGAATGATGCTCTGGAATTTTTGTTTCAAAGAATCAAAATATCTTAATATCAGCTTTTTAACAAAGCCAACAAAGCGGAATATATTGTACCTTTAGATTAATTGATCAACTACCACCAATTCCATAGTTGATGCATCCGCAGAGAAACTCCTCCCCACCATTTGTTGAACAAGTCCCATAGCTCTGGCCGGGTATCTCATTGTTATTGATAAACCCTCAGATAATAATCTTATAGGTCCAACTGTCTGGAAAATAACCTCTCTCTTCCATTTCTCAAAGCAATTGTTCTGCTTCACCTGTTAAGCCCCCATCCAAAACTCCAACAACCATTAAATTATATGTCCTTACCGTAGGTTGAAGTCTTTTTTATGATAAACTACTAAAGAGATTCCTTGCAGCTATACCTTTCCAGATTTGCCACAGAAAGTCGTTGGTTTTTGCAAAGGCCACCAAATAAAATAGCATACGTTTGAGAATATGGAAGTTGGCCACAAGCTTGCATCCTAACGAACAACTTCTGTGCATCTTGTGTACTCCTCATTTTTCGTAAACCATCCATAAGAGTGTTATTATAAGTGATAGTATCTGAATCCAATCCCTTACGAGACATTTCCTAAAAAAGAGTCGTAGTATCTTCGATCTTTTTATTCTTGCAATTAATAACCGTTTATCAATATGTTATAACTATAAGCATCGACCATATATTGAGCCCTTGGCACCCATTAGGTCGATAACTTCTCTTGCCTGCTCCTCCATCTCTCCTCTCAAACAGTAACCATCCACAAGCGAGTTATATGTAACGGGATTACGTTCAAGATCTCTCTCTGTATTTTTTTTTTTTTTTTTACAAAAGAGCATAGTATATTAAAAGAAGGGTTTTTGTTCATTTACTCCATTTTTAGAGATTTTTTTCCCACTTACCCATTAAGTTTTTTTAATTTCCTCTTACCAAAAACCCTCTAATGAGGTCTTCCCTAATACCCCATTAAGATTTTTTTTTTTTTTTTTTAATACCATTTTACCCTCACCCCTTTGTTACTTTTAGAGATAGAGAATGGAAGAGAGAGAAACCATAGGAGACTTCGTCGGAGCAGGTCACCAGCAGCAGGATTCCGGTCACCGGCCGTCACCCACCGAACTTTTCTGAAAACCTGGCCGGAAGTCCGCAAAGAGGTCGTTGGAGATTTCATAGGTCACCGGAAAGGTTTATTGCCCCCAATAGATGTCTATTGCCCCTCATAGTCTATTGTTCCCTAATAGACGTCTATTGCCCCCCAATAGAACTTTCGGTCACCGAAATATGAACTAATCTTCCTAAAATTAGATAAATAAAACTTTGATTAAAGAAAAAAAAAAACGAGGAGATCACATCAATTCAAAACGTCTATTGTCCCTCAACAAACGTCTATTTCCTCACAATAGATCTTTAATAGACATTTATTGCCTCCCAATAGCCCTCTATTGCCCTATTTTTTAAGATAAATGGTCAAATATCAATATCACCAAACTTGGACTTTCTTGAACACATGATGTTTTGAAAATACTAGGATGGAACAAATATGCCTAGAGGGGGGTGAATAGGCTATTCTCACAGAAATCACACTTTCTTTCAATTCAAAACGTAACAGACAATACTCAGGTTTGAAACAAAGGTATGGATCCCAAAACAGCAATAAGATAACTAGGCAAACCAAGATAATCACAAACACACAAGCAACCAAGAGATCAGAATTGTTTACGCAGTAAAAACCTCAAAAATGAGGAAAACAATTGCGGGGCCTTTAAGGTTAAAGACCCTAATGAAAACAAATCACTAGATGAAAGAATTCAAGTTCTTTACAAACAACTCAAAGCTATGACCTCGGATTACTTACTAGACACACTAGTAGATTGTCTGATCATGTTCTTGTAGATCTTCCCCACCTTTGAACTGTCTTCACTTGTTGATAGGTGCTGACCTCAACCTTCAACCTTATACGCACATCAACGACTCCAACTGACCTCAAGAGCACTTGATGTGAAGAATGTAATGAATGATGAATGTGTTTGACTCAATGATCTACTTAAACATGGAACAAGTAGTTCATAGACTCGAATTTGAAGCACATGATTTCTCACTACGCTAATAGAGAAAACTTTGACTCAGTAGATGCAGAAAACTTATACGCTCAAAAGTCCCACGATGAATGGTTATACACGTTGTATATATATTTTAGACTCCCCCTAAAACCTTAGGCAATAAAGACACCAAAACCTAATTGACTCCTAATATGAAAGGAACACATCATAAAAAGATTTTTTATCCTTCAAAGATATTCAACAAGTAAACATGATTCTATTCTTAATGAAGACGATACGACTTAACAGAACAAATTATGTAGTGAAATATCTTTTTAAGACGCAACTAATGAATGTGCACAAAACGTGAAAAACAAGAAACAATATCCCACGACTTGACGTGACGGGGATTGCAGAACAAATTGCAATCCCAGTATGCATGTAGGTTGACCTTGATGAAATGCAAATGCATATGCTCTTACCTGGAATGCTTCAAAGAGTCAGCTGGAGCATTGAATGACCATATATCTCTTCCAGTTTACACTTGATAACTCTAGCAGACCTATGATTCTAGCTTTTGTATTAGGAGTGCCAACATACATCAAACCTATACTAACAATCTCCCCCTTTGGCGTTCCTATACAAAACAACCCTATACTCATCAAACCCTATACGAATCATACTCCCCCTCAATCGTACAGCAAATTCCAAAGGCATGATATTCCATAAGCATAATATTCCATAAGCATGATATCCTTCCTGAAACACTTGTAATCAAACCTTGTGAAAAGCAAGTAATAATCCAAGAGTTAAACATATAATGAATAAGCTCCCAATAAAAACATTCCAACTACAGATGTTTCCAAAACACACATGGTATGTACCATTGCCAATAAACCAACAGAGTTATCTCAATTAAAGCATAGCAAAACTAGCAACAAAACACAAAGAAAAACACCTAAAACACCACCAATTTCTCCCCCTTTTTGGATAGAATGCCAAAGGACTAAGCATGACTGGGGAGATGGGAGGACAGGAGATAAGCCATCCAGTGAATATACCCAAACACATGTAAACAATACTCATGATGAATCACTTCGAAATACCCTAAATAACAACATGTACTCACACTCCCCCTTAATCGATTCATTTGGACAGAATGAAGAACAAAATATTGAACATGAGTATGATAACACACAATGAGGTGAGATTAGTCGCAGAAGTGAGAGGGAAAGAAAAGCATAGCATTTATAGAAAGTGATTCGATGACTTCTCAAAGACAACAATGAGCCAAGCATAAGGAACACTACACAGTAATCTTGAACAACAAGCATTTAGACACAAACTGGGGCTAAAGCACCTCTTAACTTTGTGGTAAAGTGATCAGAAGTCAATATGGGGCGTCAACTTAACCTAGGATCAACCAAAATTAGAGTTCATCGACAAACACTACATTTTGTTTCTCAAGTCCTCCTTATATCACCGTGTAGGCTCATATATTTTCTTTTGAAGCCTTCCACACCATTTTTTTTGTTTGTGCTGCGACTCATGTAGCGAGCCTTATGTCAGTGGCTCCCAAACCAGTTGGTTTTAGGGCACTAACAAGGACACTCCAAGAACACATCAACTCGAGTCGTTTAAAAGCAACAAGATAAACCACCGGGAGACCAAGCCATTCCTGTTTCTGCCCAATCATCATATCGTTCATCACGATCGAGGCCTGTTTACTTTACAAATAGCCTGGCCAAGCTCCATATTGCAATGAGTATTTTTTTTATTTTTATTTATTTATTAAGGGAGCATAGAATTACTAACAACAAAAAGTGCTTCGTTGGTGAAGGACTAATCCCAGATCACTTAGAACAAGATGTTACCCCCACAAAAGACTTGAGTATGCAAGTGAATATAGCAAAGTGTGGGAGAGTGAACCAGCCATAATCTTTGACTAAAACATGAGGTAGAAAGAAGAACATATAGTGCCCTGCAACTTGGACCCATGATCGAAAAGGAGAGCAAGAGTCAACGATCTCAATCTAAGGTCAATTTTCCACCAAACACTTCAGGATTGAAATCTCACATGTAATCCTAGTATAGACAAATGCATTCTGCAGAAACTAATAATTTTTTTTCTCGTCTAATCTAAATGAAAACACACAATGAACATGTAGAAGTAATAAAAGCAGATGAACCAATTGAGGAAGAGTATCAGTACCGAGAACACACACCAATGGCATTCCTAAGGGACTCAAAACGAGCATTGTCTAAAGGTTTTGTGAAAATATCAGCCAATTGGTGTTCAGTGGGTACAAAAGCAAGCTCAAGAATATTTCTTTCAACCAAATCACGAATGAAGTGGTACCTCATGTCAATGTGCTTGGTTCGTGAGTGTTGAACTGGATTCTTAGAAATATTGATTGCACTTGAGTTATCACAAAAAATGGTTAAATTACCTTGAGGAATTCCATAATCTCGAAGCATTTGCTTCATCCAGATCATCTGAGTGCAGCAGCTACCCGCAGCTACGTACTCAACCTCAGCAGTAAAAAGGGAGATGCAGTTTTGCTTCTTGCTATGCCAAGCAACCATATTGTTTCCAATGAAGAAACAACCTCCAGATGTGCTTTTCCTATCTTTCAAGTTTCCTCCCCAATCAGAATCAGAGTACCCTGCAATTTCCATATTAGTTTCAAAAGTATAATATATACCACATGAAGTAGTACCTGACACATATCTGATGATCCTTTTGACAGCTTCCGGATGAGATTCTTTTGGATTTTCCTGAAAACGTGCACAAACTCCTACACTGTAGGAAATGTCAGGTCTGCTTGCAGTAAGGTACAATAAACTTTCAATCATACTTCGATAAAGAGTTTGATCCACAGACTTACCAGTAAGGTCTTCACTAAGCTTAGCACTTGTGCTCATGGGATTGGACACAACACTTGCAGATTGCAAACCAAATTTCTTTATCAAATTTTTAGCATATTTAGTTTGGGATAAAACAATACCTATCTTTCAATTGCCGAACTTGAAGTCCAAGAAAGAAATTCAGTTCACCACACATGCTCATTTCAAACTCACTTTCCATTACACTAGTGAATTCCTTCACAAATGTTTCAGAAGTGGATCCAAAAACAATGTCATCAACATACACTTGAGAAATCATCACATGGTTTTTATCTCTTTTTACAAACAAGGTTTTGTCTATAGCTCCCCTAATGTATCCTTTACCCAACAAGTAAGAAGATAAATGCTCATACCAAGCTCTGGGAGCCTGCTTCAACCCATACAAAGCTTTCTTAAGCCTATACACATAATCAGGATTGTTGGGATCTTTGAATCCCTGGGGCTGTTCAACATAGACTTCCTCTTGTAAGAGACCATTAAGAAAGGCACTTTTGACATCCATTTGGTATAACTTAAAACGTAGGTGGCAGGCTATAGCTAGAAGAAGTCTTACCGATTCGAGTCTTGCAACCGGGGCAAAAGTCTCGTCAAAGTCTAGTCCCTCTACTTGAGTGTACCCTTGTACAACAAGTCTAGCCTTATTTCTAGTGATATTCCCAACCTCATCAGTTTTATTTTTGAAAATCCATTTTGTTCCAATAACATTCACATCATGGCCTATGGACAAGATACCAAACATCATTCCTAGTAAACTGATTTAACTCATCTTGCATGGCATTTATCCAATCATCATCACCTACTGCTTTTTTAACATTCTTTGGTTCAATTAAGGAAACAAATCCAAAATGAGTCATGACATCAATGTTTTCTTTATTTTCACTAATAAAACATAAAAGAGCAGCATCACTACTTACCTCACTTGTTGCTTGTCTTCTGGTCTTAATCCCATCATTCACATCTCCAATCACGTCAGAGGTTGAATGATCCTTTTGCACTTGTTTGAACCCTCTTCTCATCACAGGTTAAGGATCGAAAATTGGATCATCCACTAACCCCTTCTTCTTCTTCCTTAATTGTGACAACATCCTTGCTCCCAAAACTCTGTTCATCATCTATACTCAAGCTCACTGAATTCACAATAGAATCATCAATTGTTACATTAATGGATTCCATAACTGACAATGTTCTTTTGTTATAAACTCTGTAAGCCCAATTATTTGGAAAGTAACCAAGAAAAATACATTTATCACTTCGTGCATCAAACTTAGCAAGGTATTCTCTATCACGATAAATAAAACATGGGCTTCCAAAGACTTTTAAGTGACTTACCGTGGGTTTCTTACCTTTTCACAATTCATATGAGGTTTTGTCAGTACCAGGTCTAAGAAACACTCGGTTTGCAGTGTAGCATGCTGTGCTGATTGCTTCTGCCCAGAAGTGTGGAGTTAATCCAGTAGAGTGCAGCAATACTCTCCCCATATCAAGTAGAATCTTGTTCTTTCTCTCCACAACACCATTTTGTTGTGGAGTGATTGGAGCAGAAAATTCATGTGTAATACCATGTTCATCACAATAATTTGCAAAAGATGCATTTTTAAACTCAATTCCATTATCAATCCTAAGTCTAACAATGCAAGAATTTGAGGATTGTTTCTCAGTGGGAATTCTATTACACAAACCCTTAAAACTGCTAAACGTATCAGATTTATCTCTTAAAAAATTAACCCAAGTGAGGCAAGAGAAATCATCAACTAATACCAGTAAGTATTTCTTTCCTCCCATGCTTTCAGTTTGAGACGGACCAACAAGATCCATGTGCATAAGCTCTAGTGGCTGGGAAGTTGTTGTAACATTAATTGCACTATGAGCTGCTCGGGATTGCTTACCCAGCTTACACCCCGCACACACCTTATCTGGTTTCCCGCTTAGGCTTGGTAGACCTCTCACACTCTCTTTGCTTGAAAGTTTTAGCATGTCCTGGTAGTTCACGTGCCCTAAATATCGATGCCAGAGTTCAAGAACATTTTCAGAAGTTTTAGCTTTCAAACAAGCCTGAGACACAACAGACTCATTAGCATACACACAATAGCAATTATCTTTTGACCTTACACCACCCATGATACTCTTACCATCACTGCCAAGAATAATACATCTCTATTTATTGAAGTTAACATCCTCATAATCATCACTCAACTGACTTACACTTACGAGATTTGTCTGAAGACCTTCAACATACAAAACATTTTTCAGATTAGGGATACCTAGAGTGTTAACAATCCCTTTTCCTATAACATTTGCCTTCCTTCCGTCACCGAATGTGACCGACCCACTATTGTACTCATCAGAAAAGGAGACGAACTAACTCTTGTCTCCAGTCATATGCCTAGAGCATCCGCTATCAACATACCAAGTGTCTGCTCTTCTAGCTGAAAGTGCTATCAATGCTACTAAACATGTTGCTTCAACAACCTCAAAATCATTAGAAGCAGAATATATGGAAAAAAAACAAGCAAGTTGCATCAACAAATTCAGAACCCGCTGAAGAATCATTCAGACAAGAAGAAAAACAATTATATGACTCCTTTTTCACCCAAACTTGTTTCAGTTTCTGATCCAGACTGTTTGGGATTGAAACAAGTTTGGCAATCCTGTTTACCTCTCTTAGATGTTCTTTCAGTTTAGTCTACAACGATAGTTTCTTATTCTCTTTTTCTGAGTTCCACAACCTTTGAGACTCTCTTCGCCACAGATTACACCTAGGACGAATGTGCCCAGGTGTCCCACAATAATGACAAACAGGTGTAAAGTTCCTAGACCACGATGAATGACCGACCTGACGCACAAAAAATTTCTTTCAAAGCTAGGACATCTAACTTGATTGTAAGGGCTGAACCCTAGACCACGTCTCTCTTTCTCAGGTTGTCTCACACCTGAACTTTTCACAAAGTTCAGAGGTTTAGAATTCTCACCAACATTATAGCCTAACCCCTTTTTGTCATTATCAGGTTTACCCATTCCAATCATCTTAGACACTTTGTCTGACCCAATTGAAAACTTAGAGAACTTTTGTTGTGCATCTTCCAACTCAAGCTTTAGAGACTTATTTTCTGAAGCTAAAGAACTAGCAAGAGAGGTTTGGGATTTTAATTCTACTTGAAGGGTATTTACCTGATCAACCAAGTCAGATATTTCACTTTCCCACTCTTTGATACATGACTCCAACCTATCCTCATCTTTCTTTTTCTCTCTTTTAATCAAGACAATCTCTTCACTTTGCAAATGGTTTTTCTTGAGAATTGATCTGGACGCTGCATAAAGCTCTTTGCACTTACCATCCATCTCTTCATCCGAATGCTCCTCATCGTCTGATTCATGGGAGGATTCGTTATGAAGACTTGACGTAAGTGCAAGATTCTCTTCCTCATTCTCAGAGTGAGTATCTGACTCACTATCACTCCAAGTGGATTTCAAAGCTTTGCCCATACTTGAGCTATACTTTTTATTTCCACAATCAGCAGCTAGATGCCCAATCCCACCACACTCAAAACATTTAGGTTTTTCACTGAAGTTTTTCTTTTGGAAAAGTTTGTTTGATTTGGATTTTCTTTCAAAGGAATTTTTAGAAGGCAAGCTGCGTTTTGATCTAGAGTAAAGAGAATTTTTTGAGCCTTGACCACTAGAGTTTCTAGACTTGAAGAATTTTTTGAACTGTTTAGTCAAGTAGGCCAAGTCTTCTGTGCTAACCTCAGTTTCTTCTTCCTTTTTGACAGAATTAAAGGCAACACTTTTCACCTTTTTTTCAGGATTAATCCTCATCTCAAAAGTTTTGAGATTCCCCACAAGTTCATCTAAGGAATAAGTGTCAATGTCTTGGGCTTCCTCTATGGCTGTTTGCTTGGACTAAAAACTAGGTGGAAGTGACCTAAGGAATTTCTTAACAATACGATGTTCTTCAAACTGATCACCAAGGCTATGACACTGACTTGTCACATTGATAAGTCTAGCATGAAAATCATCTATTGACTCGTCAGTCCCCATTGACATGTTTTCAAACTCTAAGACCAACCTCTGAAGTTTTTGAGCTCTAACCCTTTTATTACCCTCATAAGTATCTTGGAGAAGATCCCAAGCTTTCTTGGCTGTCTCACAATGACTGATTCTAACTCTCTCCTTTTTTGACAAGGCGGTCAACAAATTGTTCCTTGCCTTGAAATCATGATTACAGTCCCGAATCTCAATTTCACTCCATTCAGCCCTTGGTTTAGGGATCCTTTTAGAATTAGAGGATTCACTAGCTTTAGAATTTTCAGGTTTAGTTGGGTGAACCCACCCATTCTCAACAATGTTCCACATATGTTCATCTTGAGAGTAAAGGAAAGCTCTCATCATGATTTTCCATTGAGAATAATCTTCCCCATCAAACCAAGGGGGACAGTTAATCGAACCAGAGGCTCGATCGCGCTCACGTTCCATCCTTCCCACAAACCTTACTAAGACACCTTAGTAACCTGCTCTGATACCAAATGAAAATACTAGGATGGAACAAATATGCCTAGAGGGGGGGTGAATAGGCTATTCTCGCAGAAATCACACTTTCTTTCAATTCAAAACGTAACAGACAATACTCAGGATTGAAACACAGGTATGGATCCCAAAATAGCAATAAGATAACTAGGCAAACCAAGATAATCACAAAAACACAAGCAACCAAGAGATCAGAATTGTTTGCGCAGTAAAAACCTCAAAAATGAGGAAAACAATTGCGGGGCCTTTAAGGTTAAAGACCCTAATGAAAACAAATCACTAGATGAAAGAATTCAAGTTCTTTACAAACAACTCAAAGCTATGACCTCGGATTACTTACTAGACACACTAGTAGATTGTCTGATCATGTTCTTGTAGATCTTCACCACCTTTGAACTGTCTTCACTTGTTGATAGGTGCTGACCTCAACCTTCAACCTTGTATGCACATCAACGACTCCAACTGACCTCAAGAGCACTTGATGTGAAGAATGTAATGAATGATGAATGTGTGTTGACTCAATAATCTACTTAAACATGGAACAAGTAGTTCATAGACTCGAATTTGAAGCACATGGTTTCTCACTATGCTAATGGAGAAAACTTTGACTCAATAGATGCAGAAAACTTATACGCTCAAAAGTCCCACGATGAATGGTTATACACGTTGTATATATATTTTAGACTCCCCCTAAAACCTTGGGCAATAAAGACACCAAAACCTAATTGACTCCTAATATGGAAGGAACACATCATAAAAAGATTTTTTATCCTTCAAAGATATTCAACAAGTAAACATGATTCTATTCTTAATGAAGACGATACGACTTAACAGAACAAATTATGTAGTGAAATATCTTTTTAAGACGCAACTAATGAATGTGCACAAAACGTGACAAAGAAGAAACAATATCCCACGACTTGACCTGACAGGGATTGCAGAACAAATTGCAATCCCAGTATGCATGTAGGTTGACCTTTATGAAATGCAAATGCATATGCTCTTACCTGGAGTGCTTCAAAGAGTCAGCTGGAGCATTGTATGACTATATATCTCTTCCAGTATACACTTGATAACTCTAGCAGACCTATGATTCTAGCTTTTGTATTAGGAATGCCAACATACATCAAACCTATACTAACATGTTTAATTAAAATATACATCATCTATTTAAGCCAAAATGGATAGGACAACTAACTATCCAAGGCGGCAAGGCTCCTCTATGTTATATATTTTTATATTATGAATCAATCTAAAGAAAAAGAAAGATAGAAAGAAGCATCCCACACACCTGTAACCAAAAGCTGGTCTCTGTTAGCTTTGCTTTAATTGCCAAGTCTGCGAGGTCCCAATATATACAGATTAGCATCAAAAGCAACAACAAACACTTGTAACCAAGAAAAACAAAGAAGCATCTTACACACTGACATATCTTTTGGCCTCTAGTGACTGATATGAGCACCATCAACACTAGGCAATGTATATATTATTAGAGATTGAAGAAGAAGAGCAGGACAACACACTAGCAAAAAAATCATGACTTTGGAATCGACGCGTGGTCGTTCCTGACAAACCAATATTAAAGATGTAAGAAGAAGAGCAACATGAGTGTCCTTAGAATCTCTCCTCAGACGAGGACTTCTACGATCTTATCACTCTTGCAGGTCTTTCTTCCCCAAGGCCATGACAAGTCTGGAAACCGAACCTCGACGAAGGCGCGAAGGGGAGAGATAGAGGAAAGAGAAAGAGAAAGAGAGTCGGCGTTGAGCCTCAACTACGGTGCGGTGGAGAGAGAGAGAGAGGAAAGAGACAGTGTAGAGGAATCAGAATCGGGTTTGAAGTTTCTGAAAGCTATTCGAAGGACGAAGTCGAAAAAGTTCGAGAGAGTTGCTCCGGCGAAGCTAAAAAGGTCAGACAAATCTGAGAGGGATGAGAGGAAGGGGGGAGAGAGAGATGTGAAGGAGATATGAAGGGATTTATTTATTTTGGTTAAGGGCAAAATTATCATTTTACTTTATATTGGGTTGGTGAGAATGAAAATTTGTTGCTGGGGTAAGTGACATAATTTTGGCTAATTTTGGTACTTTGGGTTAAGGACCCTTAAAAAGAAATCAAGAAACAAGAGAACCTAGCATTAAAAAACCCAAGGAATAGACTCCTGGGTATTGATGTGGGAACTGTCAAAAAACAACAAATTTCTAAAGGAGGAAGATGGATTGGTCACCCAATCACTAGGACACATCCTCCTAGAAGCCAAAGCCGCTATGAAGTCAGCCGCTTTGTTGGCTTGTCTGCTGGACCAAAGCCAGCTAATTGCAGTAACCGAAGGAATGAGAGAGCGAATATGCTAGATCACTGGAGCAGCAGTCCAATCTAAAGGAGCATTTGGAAATTTAAGAGATGTGATAACATCGGAGGAGTCTGATTCCGAAAGAAAGGTAGAGACATTCAAAGATTCCACCAAAGAAAGAGCCTGGCCTCTTTCACAGCTAAGGCTTCTACAGCCACCACTGACATAGCAGATATAGACTTACAAGAGCCAGAACAATATCACTGGAAGAGTTTCGTGCCAATGATGCAATACTAGAAGAGAAAGAATCTGAATGTCATGTTGCATCCATATTAATCTTTAACAAACCAATAGGAGGTGGTGACCAATTATCCAAAGAAGGGGGCAGCTGTGGAACACGAGTAGGCCTCGGAGCAGGAAATTGCATAAAATCTAAGGCAGCATCATAGGCTTTCCGAGCAACCAAGATTGGATTAGGATTAATATGATCAAAGACACAAGTACACTACTATTTCCATATGTGCTAGAGAAGAAATACAGTATAGGTGAAATATATGTATTTGTGAACCCCTAAAGAAGAAGAGGAAACAACTAATTGAAGAACCCACCTATCTAGAGTAGTAATAGAATCCAATGAAAAGAGAAGACCAATTGGATGTGCAAACCAAGCTGCACGATCATAGGAGCATAAAATACGACAAATATAATGTGCAATCTTTTACACTTTTCTTAGCTCTTTCCTTTAAAAAGTCCATTTTAAGTCTATTTTCTTTTTAGGTTTTTTGTGAAGTAGTTCAAGAGAAATAGGAGCTTAAAGGGAGCAATATATGAAGCCATGGATCGTGAAGTACTAATGCAAAGGACTAAGTTTGATCACCCCTTTGTGGAAATTACAAGGGATGCCTATGGCAAAGGTTGTGCAAAACAGTTGCTGCAAAGCAGAGGACTAAGTTTGATCACCCCTTTGTGGAAATTACAAGGGAAGTCTATGGAAAATGTTGTGCAAAACAGTTGCTGCAAAGCAAGAAACTGCAGTTTTAGAATCAGCTTTTCGGAAACAGTTTTGAGGAGCGTTTCTTTCATTCTTTCAACTGTACCTTTGCAGAAAGGGCCAGAAATCCTTGAAGATATGACGTTGTACTTCAACAAGAGCCAAAGAACTGGTCAGAAGCTCAACATGGCAGCGGGAAATCAAGCTCAAAGTAGGCTTCCCGATAAGGCAGAAACTGTCAGCTTTTTACGAAGCTTTTTGGGAGATCTTTTCCAACGACTTACTTGGATTTTTTCCATAAGATTATTAATCATTCCAGAATATATGATATCATAGAACATGTAGAAGTCGAGAACCATCAGAAAAGTAGTAAGAGGAAGTCGTTCCTTGTCCAAGAATGAAGCTTCAGAGACAGAAATTGAGTCCCAGTCAAAACAGGGCAGTTTGGCCGAGAATCTTCTTTGGACGGATTTCTGTGGGTTTTTGGGATGTTATTGATGCTGCAATTTTCAAGGAGAGTCGTAGAAGAATCCTATAAGATTACAGGAAGATTACAAAGGCTTGAAAGCAATTATATTGTGAACCAATCAAAGGAATCCTCAAGTAACTATGGAAGGTTTTCAAAGCGTTATTGAAGAAGGACACTAGGGCTGCACTTCTCCTATGTATATAGAGCCACTGCACATGTTGAGAACGACCATCCTACAATGCCATCTTCTGCCCCAAAACCCTGGTTCACCAAGTCTTGAAATTCTCAAGTTCTTGAAGAGCAAAACAGTGCAAACCATCATCCATCCTCATCAAGCTTCTGCCATGAACCATCTTGAAGGAAGTTCTTACGTCCAAGGCTACCTAAAAGTGAACTTGTGGCTCTCATCTTCTCCCTTTTACGGTTTTTATTCTCTTATAACCTAATACTTATGTTTTTATTTGTTGAATTTAAGATGATGTGTGGCTTTTTGTTACGTTTTGTTAGGGGCAAGGTTTGAAGCCCCAATTATGTAGAACATGTGTTTTGTTTAAATCTAGTTTCTTGATCTTTGGTGTGAATTAGTTGTTTATTTCTGATTGATTGAAAACTTTTGCATGTGTTTGTTTTATGGTGGCCAACATAGAATTTATGCATGTAATTGGAGTTAGGAATTAGATAATAATTCATCTAATCATCTTGTTTTCTAATCCACAAGTATGCAAGGGTTTGGACAAAAGCTGATGTTTTAAACAACTAGAAGAGCATGCTAGGTAGGCATTCCATACTAGACTGCAACTCTATAAGCAATCGCTTCCATGAGATCTTAATGCTTCAAATATGTTGACACTATATGTGTTGTTGATAGGATAGCATTCTATACCTTGATTGCATGTTTGATAGGCTTAGCTATTATGCGTTTACATAGACTAAGTACTTAGGGAAACAATACTAAAAGACATAATCTGCTCCGACTTATTTCTTAGTTGGTTTCTGTTTACACCTTAATAATTGAAATTAGGTTAACATTGTTCGATTGTAATTGGTGGTAGATTTTCGAGTCTCTAAGGTTCTCCATCTTGTTTTTCTCAAACCTAAAATCGAAATTACTTTCTTTATTTTCCTTTTATTTTGTAAAACCAAAAAAACCCCAAAATATTTGTTCTTGTTTAGGATTGCAACACACCCTTCTATCCCACTACTACACAAAGTGAATCAGACGACATGTATCAGACGACATACGACATTTTGGTGTCGTCTGAGTTAGTCAGACGACACATTAGTTATACTTGTCGTTTCTTCTCAAACTCAGCCAACACATTGTAATCAATTGGAGTTTGGTGAAATTGATAACTGTAAGACAACAGTTATTAGGACATGTGTTGTCTGAGAAATCAGAAAAAAAAAACCAAAAAGTTTAATTTATATTTATTTTTTGTAGCCAAAAGCCCAAAACACAAATCGGTCAAATCCTTTTGAGCTAGCAGATCTCCTTCCTTGGTCGTATCGAAGCCAAAAACTTCTCCCTCCTTGAAAGAAATAATTAGGTCATTCTCCCTCCTTTTTGCTCTCACCATCTCACCATCTCAGCAGCCTATCGAAACCAGACCTCACTCTCTCTCACTCTCGCCTCACTCTCTCTCCGCCTCTCACTCTCACTCTCACTCTCTCTCCGCTCGAAGTCGCTACCTGGTCGAGCTCGAAGTCGCCGAAGCTTAGTCGCTACCCAGGTGCTTTACTCTCTCCGCTGCCTGAGCTCGAAGTCACCGAAGCTTACGGCCGCATCAACTTTGGTCGATTAGTCTACAGGTACTATATCCCTCTTTAATTAGGCCTTTGTTTTATTAGGGTTTGGAAATTTTCAATCTGGGTTTGTTGGGTATGATTAGGTTTGGGTTTTATTTGAGTTTGAGATTTTGAGATGTTGATGTCATTGCTTGTTCTAGTTATAACGTGAATTGGGTGGTGTTTGGGAGGTCCAAGGGTAAAGAAGGATAGCCGACTTGTCTCTCTTCTTCTCCTCTGGTCTGTCTTCATCTTCTTGTTCTGATTTTGTTTGGTTACTGTCTTTGTAAATGCTCATAGTGATGTTTGTTTCTAACTGCTTTTACTAGACCAAGACCCCAGAATGTAGGTGAGTCCCTAATCTTGAGACATTTCCCATTCCATTAGCATGAATCATGTGTTCAATGAGATTGGATAAGATTGGTTCTCTAATCTTGGGAAACGATTATCAAAGGTTCACCCTGCAATTGGCATTTCAAATATCTGGTTTTATTGAGTACGAAGGTTGTGAAAGTCTAGAGCAGCTGGGGATTTGGAGGCTGGAGTTCAAGATTTGTTTCATGTCCTCATACTTGCCTCTGATCTTGGTTAAGAGCTGTAGGGGTGGAACCCAATTTGAGTTATGTTGTTTTTGTTGTTCAAACTCACTTGGAAGGGACATCTTCTTTGTTGCCTTATGTACAGCTGCAAAGGGTTGTTGGGAAGGAATTGAATTAGTCTCCTGTGTCTCCTCCCCCATACAGAGGCAGCAAATCTGTGTTGCTCCTCTCCTGAATTTCCATTTTAGTTGAGCATTTTTACATCCATTGCTGCACTGCACCAGCAAGAAAAAAGGTATTGCATTTTTGGTAGTTTAGGTATGTCAAAGTTATCATCAGACACACCTAAAAGTATAGAATCATTATAGAAGGTTGAACCATTGGTATACCTGACCTAACTGCAGTTATAGCTGTTAGGCTTCCGGTAGATATTAGAGATTTTAGAAGGGTCTGCTGCTATCCATCATTGGACTTCTAGGAGATTGACAAGATGACACGTCCCTATCAGAAGCTAAGATCTTGTGGCTAATGGTATTGTATCTATAAATTTCTATTTTCTGTTCCTCGTGTACTCCAAGGATGGCACTAGTAAATAGCTGATCCAGCATCTTGTAGAGGACAACGCTAAAATTTTCTTATATTGCTCATGCCTGAATTCTTTGTGTACCAAAGACTTCATTTTGACAAGCTGGTTGAGATGTTTCTTAATTTTTTTTTTTTTTTAAAAGTTGTTTCTTTAGTCAGCAGATAAAGATGGTGGCAAACTGATAGTAAACATATTCTTGTTCTTCAAAAAGCTTCAGTTCCACATGCTAGAGAGATGTATAAATCGTCATTTCATTATCAACTAGAGTTTTTAGCCCTATGAATTGCTCACATGGATAATAAAGCTACAGTTTACTTGAACTGACATTTTTGGATGGATAATTTTCAGTTATCCTAATACTGCAGTTTTCTGATCAACAAATTCTTGATCTTTTATCATCAGAAGCTATTGGTAGTGCGTAATAGATCAAAAATTTATATCACTTGGCTACACTTTTAGCTTCTGAGCAGTTCTTTTAAGGGTTTTGGTGTTGTCAACTAGGTGGTGATCACTTGTGAAAACTTAGGAGTGTACTTAGAGAAATGTTTAAGAGTCATTGAATGCGATTTTAGACTATGGTGTATATGATTAGCCTCATCTTTGGGATAACAGTAAACATAAAAAAGGAAAGGTCAACTAAGGTCAAGTGGGATGCAATTAAGTCAAGAGTCCATCTTTGCATGACTTCATGTAAGTGGAACCAAGCTTGATTACTGAAACTGTGTTCAGCTGCCTTGTTTTCTAATATGCGATTCATTTCAATTTCTGTTGTTTTAACTAGGATCAAAAGCTTCTGGTTGTTGCTCTTAAGTTGTCATCGGCTTTGCTTCTTTTCAACTCATATTTGTAATTATGTATTGCCAACTCGATTTAGTTCAGGATGAAGCTGGTTAGTTATGTTTCATTATTCAGATTGTGTGTGTGCATTGACTTAGGGAGAGGAGGTTAGAAACTTAGAATTGGATATGGGTTGTGTTGGGTATTAACCTGCTGTATAGGTTTGAAATAGGAAACTGCCACTTGTAGACCTTGTAGTGTGAAGAGAGTATCATGCTTGGTTTGTCTTATCGTCTAATAGCTCGGGCTTCCCTTATCTAACTTAAAAAAATGCAACTAATATAAACATGATACTTTATCAAAATAGAGATATATAGTGAATTCAATGGTTGCTTAATACTTTGCAGTAAGTGAATTGTGTGATTACTAGCATTAATTTGTTGCGCTGGAGCAAAGATGTGGTTATGATATTGATCTTGAAATTTGTTACCATGTTAGGTGGATTTGCCTAAAGTTCAAAGGGTTGAAGAAGGTCAGCTGGTGTTGGTTGGACTAAATTAAGCTTGCTATCCTTAAGGTATATCACTTATTTTCTTCTTTGGACATGAATGTATAAAAGGCCTCATGACTGTGGTTTGCTGCTTGTGGTTGTCAGTTATGTAATGTATATATATGCTTTATAATATGGCTTAATTATCCTTAGTCTATAAATATAGTAATGGCCGGTTTGGAAATTAAAAGAGAATATGTAGCAGTCTTCTAATATGCGACGTTTTATGTTTTGGTGGAATACGGAAACATTTGAATTGAATTGGCTTCTTCTGTTTTTTGGTTTTCTTCGTCTTTTAAAGTAGCTGCATTATGTTGATACATATATCAGATAATGCTTTTGAAGTTGGCAGATGTGAAGTTTTTATTTTATTTTTAATATGGATAAGTACTCGTGTATATATTGTGTTGATACATTAGAGAATGCTTTTTTAAGTTGTCTAAACTTAAGTTTGTTTTCTTTTTAAGATGGATAAGTCTTGGATGCATGCTGATAGGAGATCACATACATATAAGCTAGGTGTTCAGGAATTCCTTAAGTTTGCTGTAGAGAATGCAAGCGATATAGATCATATCTGCTGTCCCTGCGCTAAATGTGGGGGTACAGATGGGTTTTTATCAGCTAGGATGATAAAAGATCATCTATATTGGAATGGTATAGATGAGAGTTACAAAGATTGGGTATGGCACGGAGAACCTTCTAGGGCAACGATGAATGCCATTGAAGGGATATCTGAAGCTACTGTTGATATGGTAGAAGATGGAGATGGGGCAGATAATATAGGGCTGGAAGATCAGGGAGAAAATAGGGCTGGTGAGGATGAGCAGTTTATCGATAATGGTGAGGAAGAGCAGTTTGTTGATAATGGTGAGGATGACCAGTTTTCAGTAGAATCGAATGACTTCATGAAGCTAGTTGAGGATGGAGATAAAGCTTTGTACCCTGGTTGTACGAAGCACACAAAATTAAATGCACTTATACAGACCTATAACCTTAAAGCAAAACATGGCATGTCTAATGTGTGCTATTCTGACATGTTGATCATGATCGCCATGTTTCTTCCTGAAGGTAATGAGATACCAAGTTCACATTATGAGGCCAAAAAGACTTTGGTTTCATTAGGAATGGACTACAAAAAGATACATGCATGTCCTAATGACTGCATTTTGTATAGAGGACAGCATGCTGATGCAACTAGTTGTCCTACATGTGGGGAGTCAAGGTGGAAATTAGGGAAAAATAGTACTGTGAAGCAAGGGGTACCTGGGAAGGTATTGTGGTACTTTCCCCCAATCCCAAGGTTCAAGCGCATGTTTCAGTCCACAAAAACTTCCAAAAGCCTAACTTGGCATGAGTATGAGAGGAGGAAGGATGAGTTTATGCGTCATCCGGCAGATTCCCCCACTTGGAAGTTAGTGGACCAAAAATGGCCAAACTTTGGCAATGACCCTAGGAACCTCAGACTTGCACTTTCATCCGATGGTTTCAATCCCCACAGCTCTTTGAGCAGTAGATATTCTTGCTGGCCAGTTATACTAGTTACGTATAACCTCCCACCATGGCTGTGCATGAAAAGGAAGTTCATGATGCTAACTATGCTGATTTCAGGACCTAAACAACCCGGAAATGACATTGATGTGTACTTGCAGCCCTTAGTTGATGATTTAAAAGCTTTGTGGGATGGGATAGATGGAGTCTATGATGCATTTAGAGGAGAATACTTCAAACTGAAAGCTGTTCTCTTTTGGACAATTAATGACTTTCCCGCTTATGGGAACTTGTCGGGCAGTGTCACTAAAGGATACAATGGCTGTCCTATATGTTGTGAGAACACAAAACCTCATCGGTTGTCTCATGGACAAAAGATGAGCCATATTGTTCACCGGAGATGGTTACCGCGCCATCATCCTTATAGAAGGCAGACTAAGGAGTTCAATAACCTACCAGAATATGAAACTGCCCCTGAACCTTTAAGTGGAGAAGAGGTCTTGCAAAGGGTTGAGGGGATGAACCAACCATTCGGTAAAAAGAACCCTTCTCCAACATATAAGGGTCTAGAAGATGAAAGCAGACCTTGTTGGAAGAAGAAGTCCATATTCTTTGATCTTGAGTATTGGAAATTTCTTCCGGTTCGACATAATCTCGATGTCATGCACATTGAGAAGAATGTATGCGATAGCATTATCGGTACATTATTCAACATTCCTGGAAAAACAAAGGATGGAGTCGCTGCTAGGTTGGATATGGTAGATATGGGCATAAGGACTGGTTTGGCACCAGAACCTGGGAAAAAAAAAAGACAAGCTGCCTTTGGCAACTTGGAATCTGCTGGTAGAAGAGAAAAGAGCAATGTGCATGTCTTTTTTCAGCATGAAAGGTCCTTACGGAATTTCCTCAAATATAAGGAATCTTGTTTCCTTGGATGACCTAAGGCTGGTGGGGCTCAAATCACATGATTGTCATATGGTCATGCAACAGCTACTTCCTATTGCTATACGTTCAAGTTTAGAGAAGCCAGTCCGGTATGCAATCATTCGGTTTTGTTTGTTCTTTAAGGCTATATGCAGTAAAGTGATAGATGTTAGAGAGCTAAAAAAAATGCAAGAAGACCTCGTTCTGACAGTTTGTGAGCTTGAAAAGTATTTTCCACCTTCGTTTTTCGACATCATGATTCATCTCACAGTTCATCTTGTCAGAGAAGTTGAGCTTTGTGGACCAGTATTCTTTAGGTGGATGTACCCTTTTGAACGGTACATGAAAACCCTCAAAGGCTATGTTAGAAATCGAAACCATCCAGAGGGTTGCATTGCTGAGTCCTATATTGCTGAAGAAGCCGTGGAATTTTGCTCAGAACGTGCACTTTCTGAAGATACAGTTGGCATCCCATCAGTAGGCATATTTGATGTAACTTGCAGCAAACCCTTATCTGGTGCTACTATTGTATCTGTCTATGAAAGGGAGTTGGAGCTAGCACATCTATGTGTGTTACAGAATACAGAGGAAGCAAGACCATACTTCGAGTAAGTATAAATTACACTTTCAATCTATTGTTTACATTTGTACAGCTTTTCGCAGTTAAAAATGTTAGTTTTGATCACATTTATAATTTTGCAGAGAACATATGGAGATTTTGAAGCATACCTATCCAAGGTTCAAAAAAAATGAAAATTGGCTGACCAATAAGCAAAATTTAACTTTTGTTAGCTGGATAAAGGAGAGG
The DNA here is from genome assembly GCA_002564525.1 of Rosa multiflora. Lineage (NCBI taxonomy): Eukaryota > Viridiplantae > Streptophyta > Magnoliopsida > Rosales > Rosaceae > Rosa > Rosa multiflora. The sequence goes on along the minus strand of BDJD01002360.1, from coordinate 8,887 downwards.
GTACGTGTCGTTAACAAAAGTATCAATTTTAATACCTAGGAACGTGATGATGTTAATATGTTTTGGTGGCTGTGCATTAATATGTTTATATGTTTTCATAGGTTCTTGAAGAATTGGGCAATCCTAATCATGGAATCTCTGAAACTTTGAGGTGGATTGCAGATGGACCGAATCCGGATGTACCTACATTTTGTAGTTACATGGTCAATGGGGTTCATTTCAATACCAAGGAACGTGATGATGTTAGGAAAGTCCAAAATAGTGGTGTTTTCCTAAATGCCCGTGCTTTACAAGTATCTAGTGCGAAGGACAAAAACCCCAAACTGGATGATATGCAATTTTATGGGGTGATTACATCAATTTGGGAGATGGACTATCAACAGTTTAGAATCCCTGTGTTTAAGTGTGATTGGGTTGAAAATGCCAAGGGCATTATAGTAGATGAGTTTGGGTTTACGTTGGTAAACTTGAATAGGATAGGTCATGTGGCCGATCCATTTGTTTTAGGTAAGGATGTGAAACAAGTATGGTATGCATCTGACCCTCTTGATGATGATTGGTCAGTAGTTATTCAATGTTCTGATAGAGATTATGCCCACGATGGCGATGAAGAAGAAGAGCTTGACAATTTGGAACTTGAGCAACAACCCTTTGTAGCAAGAATGCCAGCAATTGAGTCGTATGACAATGCAGTTGGTGATGATGAGAACCGCTACTTGCGAGAAGGGAATGAAGGGATATGGGTTGATAAATGATAAATCTCCCCTAAACCCATTTGTAGTATAGGCAGTTAATGTTGAGGCACTTTTAGCATGTGTAATGATCATTTTGGTATGATGTTATTAGACGTTATAAATATTATGAACTTGATTGTATTTGCTTTTGTGTTTATTTTTGTATCGCAACACTTAATTATTATAAATGAAAAGCTGACTGTATTTGGTTTTGTGTTTTCAGATTATGGCACCTTCAACGCGAAGACCTTCATCTCAAGCACTAGCAATGGCTAAGAGAATGAGAGAAATTCAGTTGGGGACAAGGTGTACTACCAAGAGATCAAAGGGAACCAGTAAGGCTTCAGTACACGGTGCATCAAAGGCCTTGTCATTGAAGCGACGACGTCATTCGAAGGGTTCAAAAGCTGTCAGAAAAGAAGGACTGAAGTTGCTTAAACGAGGGTGTGTAACTATGTGTCGCATTGTGAGGAGAAAAATTATTGGAAAGAAGATGACAGTTAGCTTTAACGATAAAGGAGAACCAATAGGGAAAGCTGGTAAAGAAATGCAGTCATATATTGGGGTGTTAGCTCGCAAGAAGGTTGCAATCTCGAATCCTACATGGAACGATGTTTTAATGGAACAAAAAAACAAAATCTGGGAAGGCATAAAGGTATGATCCATATTTCCTAATTTTTGATCTTTTGGTATTTATGATGTGTTGCATATGATTGATGCTTACTTGTTCAGTTACTTATGCGTTGTTGGTTGCTATTTTCATGTATATAGTTGGCGTTTCTGTTGCGTCCAGAACACAAAAGAATGGTTTTAATCTCAGCAGGACGGAAATGGAGAGAATTCAAGAGTCATTTGACTACCCGCTACATTCTCCCTTATAGGGATAACCCTGAAATGATCGAGTCTCGTCCAGAGGACTATCTTTTCATTAATCAACGGGATTGGGAGATTTTTGTAAAGGATAGGTTGTCTGACACATTCCTGGTAAGTAAGAACTATTTGGCAGTTACTATTTTGTACATATTGATTGAGTGTTTACAAGTTAAGCATGTAATGAGTGGACCTTGTTATGTAGGAACTGCATGAGAAACAGAAAAAAAAAAGGGCCTTAAATAAGTATCCTCATCGGATGTCACGTAAAGGATACGCTGGATTGGAGGAAGAACTGGTTAGTAATCAGTTGCATGTTTCATGGTTTGTACATACTGATTTATTATACAATGGTATAAATATTGACTTGATCAATTTATATAGTCTGGATGTATGAGTGACTCTGAACTTGATCGTGCAACGATGTGGATTAAGGCACGTCAGGACAAGAATGGTGGGTTTAAAGATCCTTTGGTAGAGGAGAAGGCCAAAAAAATTGTAAGTCGTTTCAATTTGGTTTGAGATCAGCCCTTTGAATGTAATGTTACACCATCAATACTTTCGTATATATCTCACCCCCAAACACATGTATTTTCAGGCTGCTTTGAAGAAAAAGGAGGTTGAGGGAGAGTTAATCACTTCGGGTGCAGATGATGTATTAACCTTAGCATTAGGAAATCCTGAAAATACTGGAGTAGTAAGAGGAGTGGGAGGTAGTGTGAGGAAATCTACATATTTTAACCTCCCAAAACGTCGAAAGCAAAGTGTTGAACAAACTGTTAGGTTAAGTGTTCAGAAGATAATGGAACAAGAGAGGGAGAAGATATTAGCAGAAGAACGAGCAATTTGGGAGGAGAGATTTAGGAGGTTAGTAGAGAAGCTTGGTGTGAGTGCTTTGCAAACTGAGTCCCCCAAAGTTTCCACCATTGACAAGCAAGTGGGTTCTGGACAAGGAAGTTGTTCAAATTTGCAAGAGAAGGCCGTTGTGGGAACTGAAAAA
>BDJD01002358.1:57716-82756 GCA_002564525.1 Rosa multiflora | reverse complement strand
CTAGCTAGCCTAACCATGCTGTACGTGATAGTGCTGGTCAAGGTATTCAAGCGTGTTGACCGGAACCGCGGTCCATAATGGAGTTACTACCTTATATATATATATAGGTAATCCTCTAATCCATAAAAGAATCCATTCAGCCAGTCGGTGTTCCATATTCATTTAGTAAACTACGTTTTGCTTAGAGCAGACATGACTTGGATGAAATATGCGCTTTCTCTCACACTCGTTCTTCTTCTTTTTTTCTCAAAATCTCTTCCAAGTTCAGCTCATGAAAGTTCTTTCAATCCACATAATGCGGTTCTTGTAGGTACAGCTCCACCATTTGATAATCATAAATTTCCCCCTGCTCTTCCACCTGTAGGTAAAGCTTCACCATTTGATGATACTAATTATAAATTTCCTCCTCTACGTCCATCAGCGGCCATTCCTACTCAGATACCTTCTCTTCGTCTCGGTTGTTTTCTGTGTTTATCTCTCTGCCTCTTTCTGTTGTAGGTCAGTATTCGTTTATTACCGGTGTTAGGTCTGTTGAAACTGCAAACTACTGCTATCAGCTGTACCTTCATTCGTCTTCTGATCGAGAATGAGTCATCAAATAAACATGTTAGAAATGTACTATATTGCACCTGTATTGTAACACTTGAAAGATTCAAGTAATTCTAATAAATTGGCATTAGTTGAAAGTTCATTGTGTTGAAGGAAAATCAAGTTTAGTGTGCCTTATCAAACTAGGAATAGGAATAGGAGAGAAGGTTCTAGATTTCCCAATCCTACACGGATTGGTATTCCTTGTAACATTAGAACTAGCACTTTGTAATCCCTATATATAGGGCTCCTATTCTCAATAATAAGAACACATCTCTCTCATCAATCTCTCTCAAATACATTATACTTAAACAAAGACAACTTTAAACTCCAAATCAAAATACACTAACCAATTCTACTCACGTTTATTCCATCTAGGACTGGCAAGACTTGAAGCACATCAACTCATCTCCTCCATGAAAGTCACTTCCATCTCCACCTTCCCCATCTTTCAAATTACTGATCACTGCTCTATAAAGATACAACGAAGGCTGAATCCGCCTCTCCATCATCTCATCGAAGAACCTCAAAGACTCCTCAATATTTTCTGACCTCCCCAAACCCATCAATGACTGCAGTGTAAGTAAGCAAATCAGGCTGAACACCCATTTTACACATTTCCTTGAAATAGAACAAGCACATATCAACCTCTCCAAACTTCCTCAATTGGTTTATCACTATATTGTAAGAAACCAAATCCGGGTCAATCCCGGCTTCCTTTATTTCCCCAGACAGCCCCAGCATTTCACCTGTACGACCCGCCCGGCCCAATATCTCAAAAACAGTTTTGTATGTGTACAAATCCGGTACAAAGTTTCTATCTTTCACCTGGGCAAAGATCAAAATTGCACTATCGGTCTCTTCGCATTGACCAAATGCAAAGAGAAGTCTGTTTATTACTGTCATGCTCGGTTGGGTCAGTTTTATTAGAAGCTACTAAATTATAGAGTCTACGGGTGACCCTTTTCCATGTTTAGGGGTGTTCCTTGTTTCCTTGTTTTAAGGAGTAATGTCTTACTCTTCCATGTTTAGGGGTGTTCCTTGTCTCCTTGTTTTAAGGAGTAATGTCTTACTTTTATGTCCTAGTTTTATGGCTTAAAGTTAGGAGTGTCTTGTGGAAACTTGTTAAACTTGTTGGTCTTTAGCCTTGTGTCTTCCAATATATAGTATGTAACTTGTACATGTTTGCATAATCAATATACAAACACCAACATTCAAATTCAACATGGTATCAGAGCAGAAATCCTCATAGGACCTGCATCTGTATTGTTCTTTCAAGACTCTTGTGTTCCTTTATCATTCTCATTAAGATGACAGAAGGGGAAGGTTCTCTCGTTGCAAAGACAGAAAGCCCAGATGGGAATCCAAATCAGCGTCTGTGCTCAGTGCTTCTAAATGAGTTCAACTACCTTCCTTGGTCAAGAGTCATCACTCTAGCTCTTGGTGGAAGATCAAAGCTCAGTTTCATCAACGACAAAAACAACATCCCAGATGCCTCATCATCTGAATACGAAAGTTGGTTATCTAAAGACCAACTGGTTATGTCATGGCTTCTTAATTCAATGGAGCCAAAACTTGCTGAAATCTTCAGCTATTCAGAGTCATCTCGACATCTTTGGGTTGCTGTTAAAGACATATATGGCAACCTAAACAATGTAGCAAGAGTGTTCCAACTCAAAAAGGATCTTGCAGGGATTCAACAAGGTAATCTCTCATTTGTTCAATATCTTGGCAACTTAAAAGCCAAGTGGAATGAACTTGATATGTATAGACCTCACACCACTGATGCCACCATATTACTGAAAAGAGCTGAAGAAGATAAAGTGTTCCAACTGCTTGCAAGTCTGGGATCTGAATATGAAGATCTCAAAAGCCATCTTTTGATGAGCCCTGAGCTTCCTTCGTTCACAACAGTATGCAACTCCATTCAACGTGAAGAAGTGCGTAAACAGGTGATGAATGTAGACACCAGTGCTGGAGGGTCAGAAGCTAGAGCATTTGCTGCAAACAAAAGTGTCACAAGCGACATAACATATAAGGGCAAGAGGCCAAATCTGAAGTGCACACATTGTGAATGCATTGGACGAACTAGTATAGGCCACACAAGAGAGAGATGTTGGATATTGCATCCAGAATTGAAACCTAAGTTCAATGAGGAACAGAAGAATCAAAGAGGCAGCATTTAGAGAAGCTCTTACATCTCTAATTCAAAGGCAAACTTCAGCAACACTTCTGAAGATATGATGAACTTCACATCCAATCCAATAACTCTCATAAATGAGTTTGCTACATATCTTCAAAAGAAGCAAGGCAATTTAGAGAGCAATGAAAATGGAAGCACAACTGCTATGCTTGGAAAGTTTGCTGGTTTTCTGGCAAAATCAAATATGGCTTCTTCAGAGGATATACCAGGTATTATTTGTGCCATTTCCAATGCTTTAGATGTCAGTAAGAATCATGATTTTTGGATAGTGGATTTAGGTGCCTCAGATCACATGACAAACAATTCTTCCATATTACATGATTTTGAAACCTTGTCAAAATCTTCACATGTCTCAATTGCAAATGGTAACAATGTTCCCATCTTAGGAAAAGGAAAATTAAAGCTTTTTTCAGATAGTGTTGAGTCATTTGCATTATTTGTACCCTCATTTCCATTCCAACTTCTGTCTGTAGGAAGGTTAACAAACTTGTTGGATTGTCTAGCTATTTTCTCTCCTAATAATATTGTGTTTCAGGATCGAGTGTCCAAGAAGAAGATTGGTGAAGGGTTCTTTCTAAATGGCTTGTACTACATATCAACTTCATCAAGTTTTTCAATGTGTTTTCTAACAGAGTCCAAATCTGCAACACAGCAAAAATTGTGGCATAAATGCCTAGCTCATCCATCCTTTCATGTTTTGTCAATGTTGTTCCCTAGTTTTTGTAAAGTCTCCCATGAATGTGAGACATGTCATTGTTGAAACCGAAAAAAATCACAAGTCCAGAAATTATATGGTGATGGTCTTTCAAAATTCAAAAATTGGGAGCCCATTACAACATTGATATTCCTACAAGCTGCTGTGGAAAAAAAAAGAGAAATACATTCAATTTCACACATGGGATAAGTTTGTTACAACTTTGACCAAACTCAAAACGGCAAAGCAAGGAGACTATTATCTTTAACAAGTTCAAATAACGTCAAGTTAGAGGAGATAATGTTCTGTTAGCCTTGATTCAAGTCTCGGTCAAGTTGTTAACCAATTCAAATATACATGAGGAGTGATAAGGATAGACTTGTTATTCAAAATGGTTATCAGCTATCCAACATACACTTATCCAACCACCCTGATATAAAGGTGGCAACGGTGAAGAGAAACACGGGGGGAGAAGAGGGAAAATATTCAGAAAACAAGAGGCTAAGACTCTGCCAAAACCGAGAGCGAAATCAAAGCAGCTCGAAGGGTGAAGTTCAGGTATACACTGCATCATGCTGCTCTTGCTTGCTTTGGTAGGGAATTAACAGGTTTTCTTCAAGGCAAAAGGGGGCTGTTCATGAACAACCAACACCCTTTTGAGACAACCATGGTCGTTCAAGAACGGCCGAGCAATCTCCTCTTGAATTAAGACTAACATGCTCGTTCATGAATGGCCGACGTCTTAATGCAACACGGCTGCTGGGGTTTTAAATATTGGAACACGGGGTCGTTCATGAACGGCCGAGTTCCGATATCACAACCTATGCTATACATTCTCTTCCTCCAAACGCAGCAAAACCCATCACATAAAATGCCTCCCTTGCTGCCTTGCTTTTCTCCTTCCACCACAAGACGCCATATTCGCCTCCTTCAAATTCGGCAATAAGAGAGCTCTCCTACTTCTGCTTTTCATCCACCACCACTTCCAAAAAGAAATATAAATCCTAAAATACCAGGTCACAATGCCAAGCAAAGAAATACAAAGCCTCACCCTTAATGTTTCGCCTCTGTAGTTTGTAACCTGCATACAAGAAGAAATAAAAGAAGAAAGTTAGAAGGCAGAGCCGCAGACAATGGAAGAGAAATAAAAGAAGAGAGTACGTTAGCAGGACTGCCACTCTTGCCAGTGCTTACCTTTCTGAAAACGGTCTCTGGAGCCTGGCAGTGAAGAATCAATTGAGCCTGCGTATACAGAAGCTTTCATGACAATTGTTAATTAAAAGGAAAAATAATGTTCTGGAACAAGATAAGAATGATTATATTTATCTATTTGTTTCCAGAACTAGTGATTTAATTAACAAAAAGAATTGGTGAGTGTTTTTTGCGTTTGGAGTGGTGGTGAATGGTGGTGGTAATCAAAGCAGGACATGGTGGCAACTTTAATTATTAATCAGCTTCTACGTGGTCAGTAAGATAGTAGCAACATGGGGTCCAAGCTCAGATAAAGACTTAAACTTGCAGTATGTTGCAAACTATGAAGTCAAACAATGGCATGTTTAATTAATTGTTTCTTTTGAAGTACTGATGACAACAAGTGCAGCAACAAAGGCTTAATTAAACAATTGCTTTGCCAAGCACAAATAGCTTTAATCATGTGGAAGCTTGTCAAAACGTGTTGCTCACCAAAGCTTTCAAATATATATATAATTAAGCAAGTGTGCTGCAGGTTGGTATTGAATACAACTCAGAAATACAATGCTTAACCGTGCTCACCTTTCAATCAAGAAGAAGACAAATAGAGGCTGATTTAATTGGTGGAAGAGAACCCCAAAATGAAGGGAGGTTCTCACCGAATGCTCGAAGAACTCGCCAAAAGATGGATGAGTAAATGGTTTTTGACATAGAGCACTGACAAGTGAAAACAAGAAAGGTCAATTGTCAAATACGTGCAAGACAAGAAAACCGATCTCTTAATCAGATATGCTCATAAGCAAATGTCTTTACCCAGTATGCAAAAGGTGAAGACTCAAGGGAGTATGCACTCCCATCTGCACAGAGTGGAGCTGTCGTTCACCAGATAAGGTTGAATCAATGCATACAGAGGAAATTTAGTTGGGCTGATTTGAAGCCCAAGATGGCTGTCTATATCATTTTATTTCGGCCTGACGTGAAATGAAGCTAAAAGGCCTAGAAAGAAAAGATGGGTGTCCAGATTATTTCATTCGGGCCTGACGCAGCATGAAGCTAGAGGCCTAGAAATACAGAAGAAATACAAACCACTACAAAGCCCGTTCATCTTGACATTCGGGTTCGGCCAAATTTGTTCGTCGACAAGTAAGAGATAAGAGAGACAACACAAAAGCCCATTCCACGGCCCATTACAGAATGCAGGCACTCTATGATTTGAATGTCTGCAAAAGAAATACATTTGACTGATTCAGAAAAATACGTACATCCGTCGAACACAAAAGTTGCTACAAAGCCAGAAATACAAACTCAAGAACTACAACGGTTTGATCCCTTTACAGGGTATGTAGGCAATCTAGGGATCCACTAGATGCAACCGCAAGTCCAAACAAAATTCCTGACTCCCTGGTTCATCCAATCCGAATCCCTGACCTCATCAGTCAAATTCCGCCAAACACCAGGAAACGTCACAACCTTTCCAAACAAATCCAAAACAAATCGAATCTCTGGTTCACTTACACCAAATTCGTCCAAACACTATTCCTATTCCAAAAAGCCATACCCTCCAATGGGTCATTCACCCATTGGAACTCTTGAACTACGAGTGGCTTGATCCCTCTCCAAGGGTACGTAGGCAGCCTATTCAAATATCCGGGTGCAGCCGCAAAAACAAATAAACAAACACACATCCCTACAATTGGTTTCTTCATAAATGGAATCAAAGGGTGTTTCCCTATAAACAAGGGATTGTAATTAAGAGACACATTCTGTCTTGAATGGGTCGAACCCGAAATAATAAAAACTCTATTCACTAAATGAATACGAGTGAAATTATGTTGGGTGACATTTACGCTCGCTGTGTGCAGATTTTCTCTCAACAGTCATATGTCAAAGTTTACTAGATTACCTTTTCAAATCTCTTAATCTAGAGCAACTCAGCGTTTTGAGATTGTACATTCTGATGTATGGGGACCAGCATCCCTAGAATCATTTGATGGCTATAGGTTTTATGTCACCTTTATTGATAATTTCACTCGAACCACTTTTGTGTATCTTTTGAAATTCAAGAGTGAAGTCTTCAAGTGTTTCCAAGATTTTCATAACCTTATCACAAATCATTTTTCCTCTAAAATTTGCATTCTAAGGTCAGACAATGGCACTGAATACACATCCAAAAGCATGACTGATTATCTCAGTGCTCAAGGGATTATTCATCAAACTAGTTGTGTTGGAACACCACAACAAAATGGCATTACAGAACGCAAAAATAGAGATTTACTTGAGAAGGCTAGGGCCATAATGCTTCAAACAAATGTTCCAAAAAAATTCTGGTCTCAAGGAATTCAAACTGCAGCTTACATTATAAACAGATTGCCTATCAGTGTGTTAAATTTCAAATCTCCATTTGAAGTTCTAAAAGGTCTAAAAGTTGACATAGCACACCTTCGAGTACTTGGTTGTACATGTTTTGTACATGTTCAATCAAATCATCGGGATAAAGTTGATCCCAGAGCTGTCAAATGTGTATTCCTAGGGTACTCATCTACCCAAAAGGGCTACAAGTGTTACAATTCAAAGACCAGAAAAATATTTGTTTCAAGGGATGTTCGTTTTGATGAGTCTGACTCTTTCTTTCAGTTATCTGATAATGAACCTCAGGGGGAGCATATTTGTGAGTTGTTTCCCACACCAATTCCTGCTGAAGTTGTAGTAGACACTCCTAGTTCACAACAACCAGTTCAACAATTTGTGGATACTGAAGAGGTACATGCAGACTCCAACACTCAAGATCATCAACAAGAGGTGGCACCAAACACGTCTCAACCTCGAAGAAACCCACCAAGGGTGAGACATCAACCAACAAGACTTCAGGAATATGAGACTTACACACCACGTTATCCTCTTGCTCAAATTGCTCACTCCACCAGTACCTCCTCTCTTCACAATGCATTCCTCATCAAGATTTCCAAAGAAACCGAACCAAGGAACTTTGAAGAAGCAAATCAATCATTAGTTTGGAAGAAAGCTATGCATGATGAACTCAAAGCCCTTGATGACAATAGAACCTGGAGTATAGTCAAGCTTCCCAAAGGGCAGAAAATTGTAGGGGCAAGATGGATTTACAAAATCAAGTTCAACTCCGATGGGTCAATTGAGCGACATAAGGCAAGGTTAGTAGCTCATGGCTTCACATAAACCTTTGGTGTTGATTATAAGGAGACTTTTGCTCCGGTTGCTAAAATGAACACAGTACGAGTTTTGTTATTTGTTGCTGTGAATTGTGGCTGGTCTCTATACCAAATGGACGTCAAGAACGCCTTTTTGCATGGGGATTTAGAAGAAGATGTGTATATGAGATTACCACCTGGACATCCACGTGAAAGTGAAGTTGGAATGGTGTGCAAACTTCACAAGGCCTTGTATGGTTTGAAACAATCCCCACGTGCTTGAGTTCGGTTTTTCTTGCCTCAAGCTTCAAGCGACGTCATGCAGACTCCTCCCTGTTTGTTCGAAATGGCAAGGCTGGCAAGTTGGTTGTTCTAGTGTATGTGGATGACTTAATCATCACTGGAGACAATATGGATGAGATTAAGTCTCTCAAGTCAGCCTTACACAATGCCTTTGCCATCAAAGATCTTGGACCGTTGAAGTACTTTCTTGGAATTGAAATGGATCACTCCTCAAATGGTATGTTCTTAAATCAACGCAAATATGTTGTTGTTCTTCTTGATGAGGCAAGAATGAAGGATAGTAAGCCTGCACGCACTTCTCTTAGTAGTAGACTTAAAATAGATGTTGACGGAGAACCTCTCTCAGATATTTGTGTTTATCAACGCCTTGTGGGTAAGCTCATTTATCTCACCATTACAAGACCAGACCTTACTTATATTGTGAGTTTGGTCAGTCAATTCATGCACTCCCCTACCACTCATCATCTATAGATTGGCAAGAGGATTCTTCGCTACTTAAAGGGCACAGTTGATCGAGGAATTGTTATGAAGAACAATGGTCACTTCAACCTTGTGGGCTACTCGGACTCTGACTGGGCAAGAAATGCCATTGATCGAACTGGGTACTGTACTTTCATTGGAGGCAACCTAGTTACTTGGAAAAGTAAGAAACAAACTGTGGTTGCTCGTTCTAGTGCCAAAGCTGAGTATCGTGCAATGGCATCCACAGCTTGTGAACTCATATGATTAAAGACATTGTTGGGTAACTTAGGCATTGTGTGCACTGCGCCTATATCTCTACATTGTGACAACCAGGCTGCCATGCATATCGCAGCCAATCCAGTCTTCCATGAGCGCACTAAACTTATTGAAGTTGATTGTCACTTTGTTCGAGATTAGGTTCAGTCTAAACTTATTGAAACAGTGTACACACGATCATGTGATCAACTAGCAGACATTTTTACCAAGATTCTTGCTTCCGCTCAGTTTGAATGTCTGCTTTCCAAGCTTGGCCCAAGGAACTCCCTTGATCCAGCTTGAGGGGGAGTATTAGAAGCTACTAAATTATAGAGTCTACGGGTGACCCTTTTCCATGTTTAGGGGTGTTCCTTGTTTCCTTGTTTCAAGGAGTAATGTCTTACTCTTCCATGTTTAGGGGTGTTCCTTGTCTCCTTGTTTTAAGGAGTAATGTCTTACTTTTATGTCCTAGTTTTATGGCTTAATTAAAGTTAGGAGTGTCTTGTGGAAACTTGTTGGTCTTTAGCCTTATGTCTTCCAATATATAGTCTGTAACTTGTACATGTTTGCATAATCAATGTACAAACACCAACATTCAAATTCAACAAGTTTCAATACTTGCTCGGTGAAATTGAGCAGCTCCACAACACAATCATCTGCTCTTGCATTGGCTTTGGCCACAGTGAGATAGAAAATTAGCAATTGGAGTTCAAGGGTTGAGTTTTGGAAGCAATGGCAAGTTTGAAGATTAGGGTGCGGAGGTAAAGATGATTTCTTTGAGCAGCTGAGATCAAAATGCGGTTAAAAGATTTGGGGGTTAGAGGATGCGTTTGTTGTGTAGGGATTGAAGTAGTGTAGGGGCGTTTTCAATGGTGGAGAGAATATGAGTCACTAGTGTATGTTGTTGTGATTCGGAAGAGAGTTGAGTGTGTTGTTGTGATTCGGAAGAGAGTTGAGTGTGTTGTTGTGATTCGGAAGAGAGTTGAGTGTGTTGTTGTGATTCGGAAAAGAGTTGAGTGTTGTTGATGAATGTAGTTTCGATGGAAAAGGATGGCCAGTTATTCGGGTCATCAACTGGTAACAGGTCGGGACCCAGACTGTGATTGAATAGCTCTGCTGCTCTGTAGCATCGGAAATGCCTTGAGGAAGCAGATAACATTATCTCTGGATTTAGAGAGGACTGGCATTTGGAAGGCGATGTTATCACTTTGTTGTATATTCACTGGCTACCTTAATCCTTTGACGTGGAGCGTCTAATGACGATTACTCATTCACTCCCACAACGTGTTTTGTAAAAAGCATAAAAGAAATACTCATATTCCACCTATACTAACCTTTTTATAAACAAAATAAGGTATAGCTCAATCCTTAGACAGAGAGCGTCTAATGATGATCACTTCTTAATCACATTTTTGTAAATTAATGGTTACAATTCCCACAATGTGTTTTGGAAAAGACATAAAGAAAGACTCATATTCCACCTGTTCTCACCTTTCTAAAAACAAAATAAGGTACAGCTCACTCCTTAGATGGGGAGCATCTAATGATGATCACTTCTTAATCACATTTCTGTAAATTAATTGTTACAATTCCCACAACGTGTTTTGAAAAAGACATAAAGAAAGTCTCATATTCCACCTATACTCACCTTTCTATAAACAAAATCAGGTATAGCTCAATCCTTAGATGGGGAGCGTCTAATGATGACCACTTCTTGATCACATTTCTGTAAATTAATCGTTATAGTTCCCACAACGTGTTTTGGAAAAGACATAAAGAAATACTCATATTCCACCTATACTCACCTTTCTATAAATAAAATAAGCAGGTATAGCTCAATCCTTAGACGGGGAGCGTCTAATGATGATCACATCTTAATCACATTTCTGTAAATTAATCGTTACACTTCCCACAACGTATTTTGGAAAAGACATAAAGAAAGACTCATATTCCACCTGTACTCACCTTTCTAAAAACAAAATAAGGTATAGCTCAATCTTTAGACGGGGAGCATCTAATGATGATCACTTCTTAATCACATTTCTGTAAATTAATCGTTACAATTGCCGTAACGTGTTTTGAAAAAGACATAAAGAAAGACTCATATTCCACCTATACTCACCTTCCTATAAACAAAATCAGGTATAGCTCAATTCTTAGATGGGGAGCGTCTAATGATGACCACCTTCTTGATAACATTTCTGTAAATTAATCGTTACAGTTCCCACAATGTGTTTTGGAAAAGACATAAAGAAATACTCATATTCCACCTATACTCACCTTTCTATAAATAAAATAAGGTATAGCTCAATCCTTAGACTGGGAGCGTCTAATGATAACCACTTGTTGATCACATTTCTGTAAATTAATCGTTACAATTCCCTCGTGTTTTGGAAAAGACATAAAGAAATAATCATATTTCACTTATACCTTTTATTGTTCTCAATCACATAAATTAAGGAACCTATACCTTACTTTGTTTTCAGTCACAAGTAAGTTGGTTGTTTGGTTGATCGATTTGTTATTTATACATAAACAAACACACCTTTGGCCACTGTAATTGGTGTTGCACACAATTTGACTCACAAGCTTTTTTTTTTTTTTTTTTTTACTTTGTCAAGGGGAACCCAAAGGCTTCCTAGGCCCAAGATAAACCCCTTCGGCGCATGTGAAATGCTCCAACTGTGCATTGCAGCACAATGCCTGGTCACTTTGACAGCTTCGGGATTCGAACCTAGGTTGGGAAGCACACCCAACTAGGCAAGAACCACTAAACCACTTGCAGTGTTTATTTGGTCTTATTTTCTTCTTGCTTGTTTGGAAGCATTAATTTGCTCTCTTTGATATTTAATTAATTGACAGATATACCGAGAGCATGGCATCCACTGTAGTCCCTAGTGTAATGGTTAATCTTAAAGCTCTAAATCATGACAACTATGAGCACTGGAGCTTTCGGGTGAAAACATACTTGATGGCTGAAGGTCTGTGGGACGTTGTCCAAGGCACAGATAACGGGGAAGCCGAATTGGAAAATAACGCCAAAAAATCCAAGGCTTGGCAGAAAAATAATGCCAAAGCCTTGCATGCTATCCACATATCTTGCGGGGAGGATGCGGAGTCCTATATTAGGGGCATCGAGAAGGCGAGAGATGCTTGGAATGAATTGGCTAGAGAGTTCGAGCCTTATCAAATTTCAGAATTTTCAGGTAAGGACATAGATCTCTTATGATTGATTAATATAATGGAAAAGTTACACAATATATAAACATACAACATATATATACATACGGCTTTTAGGACTTAATATATTACTCAAACGAGAACTTAGTTTGTTCTATTAAAAATCTTTTTGTTAAGGTAAATGTATTTTTTCTAAGTATGAGGATATCACATGAGTTGTTAAAGTGGTAACATAAGATTTTTAGGAGCTGAAAGTAAAACTATGGCCAACTCAATGAGATTAGTTAGTCCATGAGATTTAATGAGTAATAAGAAATTTTGCAATTAAATTAATGTGTTGGATACTGGATAAGTGAACAATTGATTTGAGTTTTTTTTTTTTTTGGTTTTTTGTTTTGAAAAAATTACTTGGTAGTTGGTAGATACTCTTTTCTTTTTTATTTTCTTTTTTTGTCTGGAATTGTAATGTTTGAATGAATCAACAATTGTACATTCAGGGGAGAGTTCTGAAGTTGACCCGAATGACCGCCGCGACTCAATTGATGGTGATTCGGATGCTGACGTGATTGTAGGTATTATGTTCACCGGTCACTATGATTTCTTGAAATATTTATAGTCTTTTCCACTAAAAGTGAACTTGATAATCATTAACACATGGCACGACCTGCAGTAAGGGATGGGGATCAGAATTATCAGACCTATGTACCTTTCTTCAGTAATGTGGGGGCCCGGCATTGGGAGGAAGTAAAGAAGTTTCTAGGACAACATCCAGAGGCAGCAAGAGTAAGGTTGCCAGCGGGGCAGACAGCTCTTAGCTACGCAGTCTCGATGGAGGACGTGAAAGGTGTAGAAGAGTTGCTGTCGGTTATGAAAGAGACATATTTGAAAATACTCGGCGATGCTCTTTCTACGGCGATAAAGAAAGAGAGCGACTCAAATGTGATGACAGAGAGTGACCCAGATGTGATGATCAAAATTATTAAGTGCATAGTTAAGAAGAACGAGAAACTACTCCTTCGCCATGACCCCACCCGTGGAGTTCCACTTTGGTTGGCTCTGCATGCCAACAAACCAAAAATGGTTCACTATCTTAAGTCGGCTACTCCACTTGAAAAGCTAAAGAAGAGGGACGGCGCTGAGCTTATTTCTACGGGTTTGAGAGTAAATCGTTTAGGTATGTGAGTTTCATTTATATGGCAAATCATTAGTATGACAAGCAGCAGTTTAAATTTTTTCATATGTATGATCATATGTTATATTAATTTCCTCTTTCACTCTACTACTATAGATATTTCGTTGGAATTACTACAGCGAAATCCAAGATTGGGCATTGCTGGAGACAGCTCCGGTGAATCCCCTTTATATCAATTGGCTAGTACGAGTGATGAATTATTCCTGGATGCTAGCCAGCTCGGAATATGGGATCGATGGATTTATAAATGTTAGTTGTGTTGCTTTCAATCTCTCCTCTGAAGCTAATTTGTAGTATCCATGCATATATATATTATTTAAAGTATAATCAATGCAAATGTAGATGGAATTCTATCCCAAAAAATGTAACATGGAATTAAGCTGTATAACCTTCTTTATAAAATTCATTGTGGCTCTCATGCATATCCTTATCACTTAGATAATTTCCTATTTATTGATATTTATATATATATATATATATATATATTTATTACTTCCAACTCAAAATTAAGTTAATGTATTGATCATGTGTTTTTATCTGGATAGGTATATCCATACCACCTACACCTACACCTACCCGTGAGGTTTCTATAGATGTTCATAAAGAAGAGAAAGATCAAGGCAATCAGAAGCATCTCATTCGCAAAGGTATGTTGCATGCATGCCATGAGTATATTTCTTCCGACCAAAAGCAAAAAAAAAAAGCTAGTTACAAATTCTTTAATGAAATTATGCCAACATGTCTGGATTAATTGCAATGCAGTTGCCTGTTTCTTTCGGGGACTAGTTGCTGAGCTTTCTGGTAAGCTACATCAACATTATAATATGCCATTTTGTTTTTGGAAGGTTGTTAATTTGATACTCGATCTTTTAACTCTAGGAGTCAATCGTATGTATCAAAAGAAATTGCTCCATCACCAAGCCTTCAAAATTCTAGATCTCATGTGTGAACCGTTAAAAGAGGACAAAGATAAAGACAAATTTACGCAACGAAAGCTTGTCGAAAAAGCACTCTTGAAAGCAGCAGAACGAAGACATGCTCCAATCATCAGTCAAATATTGAAATCTGATCCATCGTTCTGTCTGATCACTAATGAACATAATAAGACCATATTTCGACTTGCTGCTGAGCATCGTCAAGAGAATATTTTTAACCTGTTATATAAGTATGAGGATTGGGAAATAAAAGACATTGTAGGCATGAAAGATAAGTTTGGGGACAACATGCTGCATGCGGTTGGAAAGTTCTCCCCATTAACACAGATTGATCATATTCGAGGTCCAGCTTTGCTAATGCAGAAAGAACTACAATGGTTCAAGGTATTAATTCTCTTTTATGTTTTCTTGTGGTCCCACAAATATTAACTGTTCAAGGCTAAGACCAAAAATTAATGAAGTACTTCACCTCGTCATGTCTCTAAGCGTAGGGTTTTGTTGATGAAATGCAGAAGGTGGAGAGAATGGCAAGACCGATGGATCTTGATTGTAAGAATTCATATGGTCGGACACCACATGAGGTATTTACTATATGCCACAGAGATTTGGTGGAGGCAGGAGAAAAGTCAATGAAAGAAACTGCAACTTCTTCTTCGGCACTTGTAGCTGCTCTTATCATTACCATTATGTTCGCTGCAGCTGTGACAGTTCCTGGTGGAATTAAGGGGGAAACAGGTATTCCCATATACTTACACCACAAGGCATTTCAGATTTTTATAGTTGCAGATGTTATATCGCTCTGCTCTTCTACAACTTCAGTAATGATATTTTTGGGGATCCTCACATCACATTTTGCTGAAGAAGATTTTCACACATCCTTACCCACAAAATTGATAATTGGCTTTCTTACCCTTTTTCTATCTCTCTGGGCCATGATGATTGCCTTTGCTTCTGCCATTTTCATTATGCTCCCTGAAAAACCATATATTGTTATTCTATCTGCCATACTCGCTACTTCTCCAATTGCCTCATTTCTGCTGATGCAATTTTGGTTCCTTTATGAGATCATTATTTCTACCTTTAGATCTAGTG
Source organism: Rosa multiflora (assembly GCA_002564525.1). Taxonomy (NCBI): domain Eukaryota; kingdom Viridiplantae; phylum Streptophyta; class Magnoliopsida; order Rosales; family Rosaceae; genus Rosa; species Rosa multiflora. The sequence continues at coordinate 67,497 of BDJD01002358.1, read as the reverse complement.
TATCTAAAAGGAATGTACCAAAGTTTGAGCTTTAATATTCTAATGTCGTATACTAGCTGATATCTATCTTTGGTTTGCTACTTTGTAATAAGAAGCTTTTGTAAAAATGAGACATTTTACTTGCTTAGATCTTGTAATAAATATTCCAACTTCCAATTTTTATTTTTGGGTCAGCACGTTACTCAAACATTTTATATGTATCTTTTAACTTAAAATTTCCAGTTTGATATAAAAACGAATAATCCGAGTTAGATAGAGATTTATGAGTTATTGATCTTCTGTGGCTCAATCCAATTCTAGTTGATTAGTCGTCCGGAACTTTTGCTTGTTAGTGGGCAAGTTGCAATGAGGACCTACAAATTCTTGGAGTTTGTAAGTTCTTTGAAGTTCATTGAAATTTTGGACTCATCAACCCAAGATAGGCACATAGAATTGACTCAGCAACAAGCTAGATTACCAATCTCACTATAATTGGCAGCATGACTTTAGACAGATTCATCAAGTGTTTTGGTAATCCCCTTCCAACACAAGATGAGTAATGCCAGCACTAACTGTAAATTGATGTCCATTCATCAAGGCTACTGCTTTGGCTGGCGTTTGCCCAACAAAACCGAAACTGGTTTCATCATTGCTTCCATGAGAAGTCCTTCGTGAATCTCTGTAGTACAACAGCCCAGCCCCCCTTACATCATTCTTCATGTCAGAAGCCCCATCAATATTTCATTATCAGTAGAGTTATCAAGTGGCTTCGAGAAGGAGGCTCAAAACAGTTGCATATGGAGTCTTGAGTCTCACTGAGAATTTCATTTCTTATGCCATTCCCGTCAAGGTGAATAAGGTTGATGATAGGATATTAGGATTCTCCATGAACAATGAGATTCCTAATATTCCAAATCCATGATGCCTTCCCACCAGACTATAAAACTAAATGACTCCTGCTCAGAACCTGCTGGCACCATGATTCACATGTTGAAACAAATCAGAGAAGGAATGTTTTTTCTAATCACCACTTGCTTACTTCTTTCTAGCTTTAAGCAGAATAACACTGGCACTGGGTACAATCACAACTCATTGATTATACAGGACGGTAATGGTTGTGGATGCAATTAAGGTCACACATCACCATCGTGTTGATTCTACATGCATAAACATTCATACAGGGTAGTAACTGTAAAACTTGAGATTTATTGCTCGCCCTTAGTGGCTGATTATATCATCCTAGTACGTACAGTATATTAACTGCTTTATTTGAACATACATGTTGAGTGCGTTTTTCATAAAACTACTGTCCTGACTTCTGAAAAGTAGCCAAGATTTTGTTCAAGCAAAGAACAATAATAGCCAAGATTACTTTTTGATTCATCAAATGTTCTGTAGATATTGTTCGCCACTCGGCGCACTAGCTTACCTTGAGAGGAACTTTTCAGGTAAAGAATTGCTTACTGTGCAAACAATTGGGCATCTGTTTTTAACTTTTTATTGAATCCATCCAACCAAGGCATTGTAAAGAACTAAAATGTATACAATTACATTCTAAACAGGAGTATGTATTATACAGAATAAAAGCTTTACCTCCCACATTTGCAACGTCAATCCTTCAAAGTTCCCGGTACTCCGGTAGCACATAAGTGGTTCAGATATTAGCCAAATGGATAAAAGAATTTGCAACTCCTCTTTAGATTCAGTGCTTTTATGATCAAAAATCCAAGATAAGCAAATGATGTACAGATATATTAGGTAAGCAATGAAGAACCACTGAATCATCTTAATCATATCAATGGGAATAACTGAAACTATTTCTGCAGTAGACTAGGTAGTGAAAGCCAACACCTTACTGAAGTATTAAAATGTTTCAGGCTTATGAACATTCCTAAAATTCATTAAAGAATGAAGCAAATACATATTATTCTTGCTAGACAGCAAAAGAAAAAAAGCATTCTCCATCGTTTCACAGCAGAGAAAGCAAAGTCTAAAACTCCACCTTACAAACCCATCAACAGAAACAAAAAAGCATACTTACTCCATAACAAGAGTTATGGCTCCCCAATACACTAAATTTCAGAACCAAATTTACCATTTGAAATGAAGGGTTTGGTACTTACCCTAAACTCATTATTCTTCACCATCTTCCTCTTCTGCAAAACTCAATTCCTGGCAGAACTCATCACTGTTGCTAAAACAGTTGTTCATCTCAACCAATTCCGCCACCCTTTTCGCCGTCCCTGACCCCCTCGGCGTGTCATTAACACATCGAACAGTCCTAATCTTCGGCAGCACATCATTCACAGCACCCATTTCAGTAACACCATCCTCCACACCCTGGAACACCACCACCTCACTAGGAATCTCCCACCTCTTCTTCATCCTACTCTCCGGTCCAACACTCCTAGACCCCTCCCTCCCAATTCCACGCGGCCTCCCCACCAACGACACGCCTCACATCATAATCCGGCAAAGACCTTTTCCGGCCATCCGCAGCAGCAGCCGAAGAATTACCAATCTGATTATACCTGCTTGCCACAACCCTCCCAGCCTTGACTGGCTTCTTGTTAGGCACAGACTTCTCCCCTTCTTTGAAAAGCTTCTTGGGCTCAATTGAACCAAGAACCTTGTCTTCCTTCTTCACCGGCCTCTTAGAAACCCCCAATAGTAGTTGCAGCCTGTTTCGGAGCTCCAATTTTCAACGCAGTCTTCCTCGATTTCGGGCCAAGACTCGTGCTTTTGCCCCTCTCTTTAGTAACCCTCAGTTCATCAATGTCCAGAAGCTTCCAGAAGCAAGATTTCCGGCGATCCTGTATTTTCTGAAAAGGGGTCAGGTCTGTTGCTAATTTGCGCTTTGTTTCCAATCACAATGCATGCATGACTTAATTTGGATTTGATACTGAAACGAATAACTGTTCCGTTTGTTTGAGCATAGGCTAACAGACGTGCTTTGGCTACTGATGAATGGCTGAGGCTGGAAGGATGTGTTTTAGCTTTCAACACACCTGAAAATTAAGATTAGAACAATAAGTCAATAATATATTATCTGCCAATCTGCCATCCAAAGTAGCAGTAGCACATGCCACTCGCAGACTCGCTAGTCCATGAACCATTTGATATTTAGCAGAAACAATTTGAAAAACTCATATCATAGAGAGCTGAAATTCAATAAGCAATCATTTATCTTAATATTGCAAACTTTTGACGAGTGCCCCATAATGAAGCATGAATAAATTTCAAAACTGAAATTCTGAATAAGGTCTAGTATACAGGCAGCAACACTGCAACATGAAGGTGATGCAATGAGTATCATCCATTAATACATTTCAATGTCTTTGCAGACAGACATAAAGCATGAGGGAAGATTTGCTTCATTTTTATCCAGTCAAAGGAGTATCCGGCCAGAAGACTCAAATGACACATCTGATAACAGATAAACGAACCTCTTCATACTATTTCCATCGGTGACCACCAAGCCTAATCACCTCGTCAGCACCATTATCGCTCCTGGGAATCCTATCCATACTAGTATCCCCTTTTTGGACACACACATCACCATAAAAGATCCCTAAGTTCTGCCAGATTGCTAGATACAGATGTTCTATCCTTGTTTACATCTCTCGGCGGGCTTACAAGAGGAGCAGTGCCATACTAGTATCCCCATTTTGGACACTCACATCACCAAAAAGATCCCTAAGTTTTACCAGATTGCTAGATACAGATGTTCTATCCTTGTTTACATCACTCGGCGGGCTTACATGAGGAGCAGTGCCGGCTTGCAAGCTCTGACTTCTACTCCTGCTTCTACTGCGGCTTCAACTCCTACTCCTACGGGAATGTCTACCACCATCACGGCTACAGTAGCATGCTGAGACAATGCTTGACAGCTCCAAGGAGAACATGTATATATTCAGATCTCAACCCACTGTAATCTGAAAAGCAGCATATGTGATTGGAAGGGACTGCACCGGTGGAACATTAGGTAGAAAATTTCAAGGTGCTAACCCAGAAGCATTAACAAGAACTATACAAAATGTTCCATGTGTGTGTGTGTGTGTATGTGTGTGTGTTAACACAAGGAGAGCGCTTTCTTCTTGCTAATCAACTGAAAACCAACCAACGTTTTCTAGTACACCAAACAACTTCAGCTAGTAATTGTCTCCGATCCTCATTAGTACTAGATATGGCCTCTCAACAAGTAAAACTCTTGAAGAAAATGTGGGCATAGAAAGAGCCTCATACTACACAAGTTTGTCAACAAGATTTGTAAATAATGGCAGTTTGTCAACAACATTTGTAATAGAAAAAAACAAAAGTAAGTAATTTGATACTGGGTTTAAAACAGAAGCTTGCCTCGGTATACGCTACAAAGCTTACTTTACATACAAATATAGAGTATCAACAGCAGGATATCTAGCAAAATCTAACAATTTTTATGCTAGGGCTTGAAGGCCTCAATACATAAACCACATTATAAAATCTAATGGAACTGTTTCTCCAAAAATAAAGAAATGGGTGCCATATCCATCATAAATTATCGAGTTCATAATGTTGTGATTCTCTTTTTGGTCTGAACACAATCTACTAATATATATATATCCAACCTAAAATTTGGAAACAGAACTATGAAGAGTTAACATCTCAGTTGGAGGTAGGCTGTTTTATTCTTATTTTCTTGCAATTTCCTGACTTCAGTAATAATTCTTAAGATAGTTCCAGCATTTAAAAGTCCATAAATCATATCCAACTTATCATGAGAAATGAGAAATAATAGGCCAAAAAAAGCTTTTCCTTTGAGAGGGCAGGGAGTAATCTCTGAGAACAAAGAGATCCAAGTCGGCCAGTGGAAGGACTATATTTTAGTCCTCTATTTGTTAAAGTATGTTATTTAGAAATGTATGTAGTAAAATAATTTCTAATTGGCCAGATATATTACACTTGTAAATATATACATATGCTTACAAAGGCTTTGTAAATTGACTCAATGAGAGAGAGGGGAGAGCCCGGAGAGGTAAATGGTATAATTATTTAGACATCATAACATGTGAAATGAGAAGCATGCTGGAAGGAAACTAACCTGCCCAAGTAGCAAATCACGCACATATACACCCATAGTGGTCATTCGTCCATTGGAACCTGGAGAGAATTTCTGAAACAGAAACACACAAATATTAAGCTCCGGAAGAATAAAACAATATGCTAATATGACCACAAATGTAAGGATAACAAGCAACTAATGTGATATAAATTGCATCAACGGGGAAAAAAAAAAGTGAATGTGTGTGTGCAACACACACACACACACACAAACACACATATCTAACTCGGTACAAACAGTGCGGTAAAATATAGTTGGTCTAAATTTTCATATTGATGTCAATATGAAAAGGAAAAAGAGTATTCATATTGATGTCGTCAAATGCAATAACTTAGGAATTGGGATAGAACATTCAGCAGTACACACAGTTTTGCCTCAAATGAGTAAAACCACAACTTCATAATGTTTACAAGCCAAATTCATCAACCTAGAACAATAGCAAGAGGATGCAGAAGCTCAGGTAGCATCATATCCAATTAGACCTTTTGAACATTAAACTTTTCTTTTATGAGACAAAATTGCTTCCAACAAACAAAATTTTGGAATGTTTGAGCCAACTAACATCATGAACTAGAACATATATCATACTAAAAAAAAAAGACTCCGATCAAACTATAAGCCCAATTTGATGTTTTTCAGTTTCAATTCATCTACTATTCCCCTTCAATTAACAGGACATTTGTACTAGGAATGCTTAACAAATCTTCGTCAACAGTTGTTGCAGCAGTTAAATACATATTAAAGATGAACACAGAAAGTGAGTAGCAGATTTCAAGCACTACATTACTATACAAATAGCAAGAGACCTTTAAACTCCAAATCAAAATACACTAACCAATTCTACTCGAGTTTATTCCATTTAGGACAAGCAAGACTTGAAGCGCATGAATTCATCACCTCCATGAAAGTCACTGCCATCTCCACCTTCCCCATCTTCTTCAAATTACTGATCACTGCTCTATAAAGATACAATGAAGGCCGAACCCGCCTCTCCTTCATCTCAACGAAGAACCTCAATGACTCCTCAATATTTCCTGACCTCCCCAAACCCATCAATGACTGCAGTGTAAGTAAGCAAATCAGACTGAACACCCTTTTCACACATTTCCTTGAAATAGAACAAGCACATATCGACCTCCCCAAACTTCCTCACATGGTTTATCACTGTATTGTAAGAAACCAAATCCGGGTCAATCCCAGCTTCCTTCATTTCCCCAAACAGCCCCAGCATTTCACCTGTACGACCCGCCCTGCCCAATATCTCAAAAACAGTGTTGTATGTGTACAAATCCGGTGAAAAGTTTCGATCTTTCACCTGCGCAAAGATCAAAACTGCATTATCAATCTCTTTGCATTGACCAAATGCAAAGAGAAGTCTGTTTATTGCTGTCATGCTCGGTTAAATTGATCAGCTCCACAACACAATCAACTGCTTTTGCAAAGGCTTTGGCAACAGTGAGATAGCAATTTGAGTTTAAGGGTTGAATTTTGGAAGCAATGGTGAGTTTGATGATTTGGGTTACGAGGTAAAGATGGTTTCTTTGAGAGGCTGAGATCAAAACTCGGTTAAAAGATTTGGGGGTTAGGAAGATGCGCTTGTTGTGTAGGGATTGAAGTAGTGTAGGGGCGTTTTCAATGGTGGAGAGAATTTGAGTCACTAGTGTTTGTTGTTGTGATTCGGAAGAGGGTTGAGTGTTGTTGATGAATGTAGTTACAGTGGTGAAGGATGGCCAGTTGTTCGGGTCGGAAAGTGGTGGACATTTCTGAGTCCGAATCTGAAACGGGTCGGGACCCAGAGTGCGATTGAATAGCTCTGTTGCTCTGTAGCATCGGAAACGCCTTAAGGGAGCGGATCGGATAGCATTGTCTGCGTTCAGAGAGGACGGACGGGTTTTAGCCACTTTTAGGCCGCGACGAAAACATCGGATATGTTGATAGTTCAAAAAAGTAAAATTTTGATAACAATATTGAGAAATTTTCGATATGAATACATTTTTGAAAAAAAAAATGATAGAAATTTGAAAAGAAAACATGGAAATTATTAATAAATTTTTATGAAATGTTTACACAATTAATTATCTACAAAAGAAAATGTTTAATAAACTTTATTGTATAATGAGTTGTAGTAATTTAGAGTATAGTAAGATACACATACATGACAAATTGTTCGCTCAAAAATAGTCTCAGTCACGTGTCACTAGGCTGAGGGCTTGTTTGGCTTACATGTGTCATTCTGGAGTGGTGACGTGTGTGCGGGCGTGCCAACTCGAGGTGGGTAGGCTAAGCGAGGTTTTGTTCTAGATTGTAGATCTTGCGCCGATCTGACTTCTGATCAGTTGATTGTGGGCCGAGGAAGTATCGATCTCGGCCGCGGGGTTCTCTCTACCTTGAATGCAAAGACTTTAGCACGGATCGGCCTTATCTAGCCGCAGTGTTGTGTAACTCAGTGATTGAGGTAAAAGTGAAGTGATGATGATTCTTTTTGTGATTTTGTATTTTGTATAAAGTAAATAACGTAAAGTAAACAACACGAAATAAATAACATAAACGAAAGTGTAGGTAAAGTCAAAGTAAAGTGCAGGAAAGATAAATACCGGTAAAGAAACCGATAAGATAAACAAGTAAAGATTGATAAGTGTTGCTGAATTGTCGAATTGTATTGAGATAAAATTTGAGTAATCACGTAGAGCGTTTGGTCGAGGACTTCTAACAATGAAACCTATGGTCCTTTTTATAGTGAAACTAAACTACTGAATGAAGGAAAAGAAGCAATCTCAACCTTTGACAGCTAAGACTGCATTGATTACAAATAGAATAGTATTCATGTTTGTGATATCGTTATCAATGATTGATTATTTCATGAGCAATTAATCAGGTCTTGTAACTAATGATTGACAATAACACCTCCTGATGCTCATTCAAGTTAATTGCCCCAAACTTTGGTAACGTTTCTCCTGACAATCAACCTCTTTGATGCTCATTCAAGTCATTCATTACAACTTGTGGGTCTATTTGGTCTCTCCCGATCTAATAACGGTTCTCTGCACACGTTATTTTCGGTCATAAATTTGACAATAAACATTTAATGTGCCGCGGTTAATTGATAATCAACTTTGTAAATCTTTAATGTGCCGCGGTTGATATTCATTACTCTTTGTGGGTCGGGCCCACCTATCTGCCACGTAAGCCTTGCCAAATATTGGTTCAAACACAAATATATGATATTTACATGACAAGTCTCAAAAATAACTTTATGTTGGAGACTAGGAGAGTTAATTATTTACTGATAATAATAGTTTTTTTTTTAAAGGAATTAATAATAATATTTTGAGTGACTCTAGTTGGACCTCCAAATTTGATATTTGGATATCCAACTGTTTTCAATTATTAATATAGTTTGTCAAGTCATATGAAAAGACAAATAAGGACAAAGAGAAAACTGAAAAAAAAAAAAAAAAATTACTCTTCTTAAATTATCTCTCTAAATATAACATTCAATTTGTTTAAGGATATCTCTATTTGTGTTTGGCCCAAACTCTAGGTTACTTGACCTAGTGGTAATAGGGTTTAATTAGAAGAATCTAGAAATTATCTTTCCTTGTATGATTCTAACTCTATGCATTATAATCCTCTATATAAAGAGGCCCATATTATCAATGAAAATACACATAAAATTTCTCTCAATTCCGTTTCCCTAAAACACGTTATTAGCACGAGTCATAACCCTAGCTTTAGAAACCAAAACCCCATAAATTGATCAAGCTCCACCAGATTTGCCTTGCCTACGCTACTACTGTCCCCGCAGCCCCCGCATTGCAACTCAACGCTAACCCTACCAGGTTAGCCTCGCTGCCTCTGCAGCACTCGCAAGCCCTGCTTGCCTTCTGCCCTCGCGCGCGCTCGCCTGCCCTCGCTACCGCTACTCACCAGCGACACCGCGACCCCAGTGTCACCTCAACTCGCCCGCGACCCAGCATCCTCGTGGCATCGCGGCATCCCTGCAGCATCCTCGCGGCATCGGGCATCCCTGCAACACCCTCGAGGCATCCCCGCGACTTCGCGACACCGAACCCAAGCCCGCGACAATCCCGAGACGCGGCCGCAAACTCTCCCCGCAACACACCATCTCTCTAGTCTGTTCGCCTAAGACTGAAGCTCACTCTGCAATCCAACGAGGTAAACTTTTCTAAAAGTTCCCGTTTTTGAAGTTTTTCATTCTTTTCTTCTTTTCTCGGGGACTTCCAACATCCCTTCTTCTACCCCCCTTTCTTCTTCATAGGGGAGACCAAAAGTCGAACTGTGGGGGTTCGTGCTCACTCCAAGCTTGGAGCTTCCAAACTTAGAGTTTGTTGAGAAGAAAACGATCGACCACATACATCGTTGTTTCGATCTAATCCAAAACCCCTCTTGGAATCAGATTTTCTTGGAAGCCACTACGCTCAGAAAATCCCTAATTTCTTGGAAGCGACTACGCTAAGAAATTTAATAGTTTTTCGTGGTAGCCTTTTTCGCTCCGAAACTAACCCTAATCTTGTGTTGTTTTTTTTTTTCAGGATGAGTTACCTGAACAAGTTGAACTTCAAGTTGAACTTTGTTCCACTAGAGACAACTAGCGAGGGATACCATAGGTGGGTCCGAGATGTGCGCCAACATCTTAAGGCTGATGGACTTCTGGAAGCCATCCAAGAGCCTAGTCAGAAC
>BDJD01002358.1:41828-57131 GCA_002564525.1 Rosa multiflora | reverse complement strand
GCACGGAACCGAGGAGGTCAACGTGTGAAGAGAGAGAGAGGCGGAGCCTCCAGCTATGGTGGTGACGCCACCAAGAGTAATGGTCGGCCAAATCATGCACCAAAAGCATCTCAATCAAGGGAGCCTGACCATAAATATGTTTGTCTTCAATGTGGATCAAGTGGACATTGGGTAAAGAAGTGTACTGCATCCCAGAACGTTGCAAACGCATACAAGATGTATCGTGAAGCAAGGGAGGCAAATTACATGGAACAAGAAGATCAAGATGGCGATCTCGATCTAAGGGTAGAAGACTACAAGGATCAAGACCCAGAAACTGGCGATTTTGATTAAGTCTTTTTATTTTCCAAGAGATGTAGGCAATTGCCATATTACTTTTGTAGTAGATGCCAATGATATTAGTCTTTCTTCAAAGTAGGCGTACTCAATGTAAGTGTGATGTCTAGAAAAATTTTGAGATAAGTGGTACTTAAGCGAGCTTTGCTCCACCGACATCTCTTTACTCACCTGGTCACATTTACATTGGAATTACCAAAAGATGTTAGACGACTACCATTGTTTTGCATTAACTAGTTCATTGGATTAGATTTTCTTTGGTTAAAGAAACGATGATGTAATTCCGTTTGGCTTATTAATAAAAGTTGAGTTCTTTTCTTTATGACTCCTTTTTAATTTACGAGCTTTTCTTTTAGGAATGGATGAACTTCAATGTCTTGCGGATAGTGCGACTACGCACACCATTCTACGACATAGGCGATTATTCTTAGAGATGTTGCCTACATATTCCTCGGTGACTACAATGGCTGGGCCATCAAATTTGGTTCAAGGACATAGAATGGCCCAATTCCTTTTGCCCAATGGCACCTTGATTAAAGTCACTGAAGCTCTCTACGCTCCTAAAGCAAATCGAACCTTATTAAGCTTTAAAGATATAAGAGCCAACGGATTCCATGAGGAAACCCATAGTGAGAACGGAATAGAATTCCTTTACATTACCTCTAATGATTGCGGACAAGCGCATCTTAGAGAAGCTTATGTGTCAATCTAGTGGACTTTATGTCACTACAATTCGACCAATTGAATCCAATAATGTCATAAGAGAAGATCTCTTGGATTCCGACACATATTGGCTTTGGCATGACCGACTAGGACATCCTGGTCGTGATATGATGCTCCGTATACTTAAGATTTCACACGGGCAACCTTTCTTCAGAGTGAGAAGAAGAAAGAATCAAAAATTGATTTCAGGACCGCAAAAATTGCAGCTTCTGGCCCTGCTGCTGTCTTGGGAAGCCGAAAGGTCGCCCCTGTCCCTAGTGATGACGCCATAAATGGCGCCAACCATGAGCATGACGCCATGGTTGCTCCTCCTGGTGGCCATGACGCCACACAAACCACTTTCCATGGCTCTAACACCATAATGGGAGATGTAGTCACACACTTTGCTTCTAATAGCGTCACCGACGCTCAAGCCCGACCAAAATCCTCATTGGTTGCCTCTAAGGCCCCTCGCTCATTTTGCAAAGCCTGTTCCTTCGGGAAATTAGGACCGAGACCGTCCTATGCAAAGGATCCTAAAACACTCATTCCATTCTTATAGAGAATCCAAGGAGATATCTGTGGACCAATTCAACCATCATGCGGACCTTTTAAATACTGTATGGTATTGGTTGATGCATCGACACGCTGGTCACATGTCGCGATGTTGTCCACTCGAAATACTGCTTATGCTAAACTCCTCGCCCAGATTATCCGTCTACGGGCTCACTACCCTGACCATCCTATTAAGTGAATTCGACTTGATAATGCTAGGGAGTTTACATCGAAAATGTTTGATGACTATTGCATGTCACTGGGGATTGATATTGAGCATCCAGTTCCCCATGTTCATACCTAAAATGGTCTCGCAGAATCTGCTATCAAAAGACTACAAATGATAGCGCGGACATTGGTTATGCGCACCAATCTCCCTGTTTCTGCTTGGGGATATGCAATATTGCATGCAGCAACGCTAATTAGTCTACGACCCACTGCAACCCAATCTTACTCTGCGTTACAGCTAGTGACTGGATACTAGCCTGATATCTAGCATTTACGCATTTTTGGGTGTGCCATCTATGTTCCTCTTATGCAGCCATAGCGTACTAAGATGGGTCCACAACAACGAATGGGCATCTATGTTGGCTATGAATCTCCAACTATTGTCCGCTATCTTGAACCCCTGACAGGCGATCTCTTTACCGCTAGATTTGCGGATTGTCACTTTGATGAGATAGTCTTCCCATCGTTAGGGGGAGATAAGAACACAGATGTTCAACAGGAACGACAGAAATTGTCATGGTCTGTCCCCACTATGTCTCATCTCGATCCCCGTACCGCACAGTCTGAACTTGAAGTGCGAAGAATAATTGAGCTCCAGAACGTAGCAGACACTCTGCCTGATGCGTTTTCTGATGTTGTCAAAGTGACGAGATCACACATACCCGCTGCAAACGTGCCTGCAAGGATCGATGTTCCAAATCCTGGACATCACGCCACTCCTATGACACCAGGAGATGGCGCCATTGCCCATCATTGTGTCTATGGCCGCAAGCCCCGCAAGGAAGTGCGGTAGACCAATTGGTTCGAAGGATACTCGCCCTAGAAAGAGAGCGAATGATGCACAAACAAATCCTTTGATCATCGATACTCAAAATCCGTCCCATGAGAATGTTCCGGATTATGGTTATGTCCACGAGACATCATTGGGAGACGCCTCAATGTCAGAACATATCCTTGAGAACGTGGAGATCTCTGTAAACTACACTAGTGTACATGGGACGTGGGAAAGAAACTCTATCATCATTGATGATGTATTCGCCTATTCAGTGGCGCGTGAGATTATTGAGACCGATGACATCGAACCACGATCCGTTGATGAATGCCAAAATAGAGCTGATTGGCCAAAATGGAAAGATGCGATCCAGGCAAAACTTGATTCTCTAGCGAAAAGAAAGGTATTTGGCAAAATTGTACCAATACCGCCCAACACCAAACCAGTTGGTCACAAATGGGTATTCGTTAGAAAGCGTAATGAGAAAAACGAGATTGTAAGATACAAAGCTCGCCTTGTGGCGCAAGGCTTCTCACAACGCCCTGGAATCGATTACGAGGAGACCTATTCTCCTGTAATGGACGTCATTAAGTTCCGCTACCTTGTCAGTTTGGTAGTTTCCAAAAAACTGAACATGCAGCTTATGGATGTGGTTACTGCGTATCTATATGGGGATCTAGATATGGAAATATACATGAAGATTCTAGAGGGAATTCAGTTACCCAAATCAAGTGGCTCTAAACCACGGAGCGCGTTTGCGATTAGATTGAAACGCTCACTATATGGATTGAAACAATCCGGACGGATGTGGTATAACCGTCTAAGTGACTACTTGATTGGAAATGGATATGTCAACAATGAACTATGCCCATGTGTGTTCATAAAAAGGACAAGTTCCGGATTTTCAATAGTAGCGGTTTATATTGATGACATGAACACAATTGGCACCCTTAAAGAGTTAAGGGAAACCGCTGAACACTTGAAATTCCAGTTTGAGATAAAAGATCTTGGGAAAACACAGTTTTGCCTCGGTTTAGAACTTGAGCACTGTAGAGATGGTATCCTGATTCATCAGTCAGCTTATACCCAAAAGATGCTTAGGCGTTTCAACACTGACAAGATTAAGCCTTCAAGCACCCCAATGGTCATCCGTAGTCTTGATCCAAAGAAGGATCCATTCCGTCCAAAAGATGACGACGAAGAAGTGCCCTATCTAAGTGCAATAGGCGCATTGTTGTACTCAGCACAATGCACAAGATCGGATATCTTATTCGCTGTGAACTTGCTAGCTAGATATAGCTCTGCGCCAACACGACGCCATTGGACTGGTGTTAAAGATATCTTTCGATACCTAAGTGGTACGATTGATATGGGCTTGTTCTATCCCTACAGAAAGATAACAAATTCAGACCCATCAAGTACCAGGGACGCTACACATGGTGGACTGCGTTCCCTCTCCTCAACCCAAAACGATATAAGTGTTTTGGAAGGTTTTGCTGATGCTGGGTATCTCTCTGACCCACATAAAGGTCGCTTCCAAACTGGTTATGTTTTCACCATGGGAAAGACTGCGATATCTTGGAGGTATACAAATAAGCAGACCTTAGTCGCTACCTCTTCGAATCATGCAGAAATTATTGCTCTTCACGAAGCAGTTCGTGAATGTATATAGCTTCGATCCATAGTTACGCATGCTCGAAGCAATTGTGGTTTGAAGTCTACCACAGATGAGCCAACGAGCATTTACGAGGATAATGCTGCTTGCATTGAACAAATGAAGCAAGGCTACATCAAAGGTGACAACACCAAGCACATATCGCCCAAATTCTTCTATAATCAGCAACAACAGAAGCTCCTCAAGATCAAAGTGAACCAGGTTCGATCTGAGGACAATGAGGCAGACTTGTTTACTAAGTCATTGCCCAAATCCACGTTCGAGAAACATGTGGCAAGAATTGGCTTGCGGAAATTATCTGAACTCCCATGATCGTAATCATCAGGGGGAGGCACAGACATCAGGGGGAGATGTCTACATGTTCGTCTCGAATCGTGAAGGGTGTGTTGTGCTCCTTTTCCCCTTCGACCGAGGTTATTTTTTGTCCCACTGGGTTTTTGTTACTCGGCAAGGTTTTTAACTAAAACAATAGCACGATGCCTTTCTCCTCTCTCTGTTTGTCTCCTCTTCATCTGTGAAAAACCAATCCCATCACTTAATCTATAATCAATCAAGAGCGACGCTAATGGAAGAATGAGAAGGCCAAGCCAAAGAGGTTGGGGTAGCTAGACTTAGAGGAACTGACCTCAAAATCATAATCAAATTCATCATCGAGATCATCCATGAATTCCCATGTGTCGATGAACAAGAGCAAGAGCATTCTGGTTGTTTGCCTTGCCCCCAGATTAAACAACCCAAAAACCTTTGAATTCCTTGCTGTAGCCACCACCATTTCCACCTTCAAGCGAACCAAGAAGCTTCTCTCTCTCTCTCTCTAATCCAACTCCCCAATTCAGTTTTTCCAGAAAACAAAGACCAAAATTCTCTGTGAAATTGTGAAAGATGAAGGTTATGGAGGAAGTTGTGGAGGAAAACGAAGTGAAGCCTTTGACTGTGGAGGAATTGGAGTAGTATGAGTCTGTTTTCGAGTCCTCCGACTTTGACTCCGACGATGGCCTCTAAGACGAGGAAGAGGACAGTGATGAAGACAAGGATGAAGATGACGACGACGCCTCCGCCGATGACGACGACGGCCAGGAGGTAGTACAGTCCTCCGGTTCAGTCAATAGACGACGATGATGAGGACGAAGCAATGAAACCCGATCAACACCACTTCTGACGAAGCAATGAAACCCGATCAACACGATCTCGGCAAAGGCTATAGAGAGAAATAACCGCAGAAAAGATAAAAACTCTACTTTGAGGAAATGTAGATACCTCTACTAGCAAGATACTTTGTTACATCACCAAGCATAAGTAACACCCTCTTTAGAACACCCACAAGCCATGGTGAGGCCTAACCAAGACATGCATCCCATAGCCCTATGTTCAAGCTACGCTACGGTATTCCTGTCCTTGCAAAGTTACCTTCACAAATATGCTTTCTAGACTAGAATAGTGATTTCAACATCCCACATCTAAGAAAATGTAAAGGAGATGGCTTCCTTCACCTATAAAATGAATTATCCTCACACTTAAACATGACCCCATTACACATTTTATAATCCCTTTTGGGCCACAAGGCCCAACACACATAGTACAATATTCAAGTGGACGTAGTTTCCCTCTAAGGCGGAGACGAACCACTATACTTGCTTGTGTATCTCTCTCTCTCTCTCTTTAAAGCTAACTAGAGACCCATCGGATCTCTAACGTTAACATTGGCGCTAGAAGAACTCGGCCTTCCTTGCCTTGTATTCTCAATCAAGCCTTACATCCGCCACTATCCATCCTTGGCGGTAACAAAAATAATTTAAAGATAAATTTGTTCCCAGTGCTTACAAAGTTGCAGGGTTTCAAGTCAAAACGACGTCAACGCAACACCCGCTCAAACTTGAGCTTGGTCAAACACCAAAACTAGGCTGGTCAACGATAGTCAAGGTGGGTCAATGCCCAACAGGCTTATCAACGCTGATAAAGAAAGGTCAACTCCAACTAAACAAAAAAAAAAATTACATGGTCGTTACTCTGGACACCCAGAAAAATTCTGAGCACCAAGACTGTCGGCGTTCACTTTGCTCGTCACCACCAACATGCCAGCAACTTCCGCCGACCAAGGCTTCCTCCTCTGGCCATTACCGCGGGACAAAGCTTACTCCGCAGACAACCCTCCACCGGCAATGCTCCGTCAACCGCTGAGCACCTCTCCGCTGGCCAAGCTCCGCTAGCATTCTCCGCTAGCTGTCGATACAAACAAAAACCACAACCGCTAGCCAAAGCTTCACCACTGGACAAGGGCTCCGCCAGCTAAGAGCTCCGCAGTCCATGATCCGCTGATGTCCCAAAGCTCAGCTCCGCCAGACTATCTCTGCTAGACTGCACTGCCGGGCAGCCCCCGCGAGGTTTTCCTCTGTCAGTCCACCAGGCACATCATGATGCACCACTGGGAGCTATGACGCAGAACCCACTCCCAACGACCTCTGTCCTCTGCTAAGACAGCGTCAAAGTTCCTCTGCTGGGCATCACCACTGCTCCGCTGGCCAAGTTTCCGTCAAACAAGCTCCACTAGCCATCTTCCATTAGCCACCTCCGTTGGTCAGGTCCCCTCCGAGCAAAATCTCCACTAGCCAAGCTCCTCTCCGCTGGCCAAGCACCTCCGAGCTTAACCGCTGGCCAAAGCCAGCTCCGCCGAGATTCACCGCTGGGCAAGTCTACCGCTAGCCATGTTCCGCTGAACATGCACCGGAGCTTTAATCTTCCCGGCGGAGCTTCAACTCTCCAGTGCACCCAGAATTACTCTAGGCACCCAGGGCCATCTCTGACCAACACCGACCATCTCATTTCACCGAGCATTGAAAAATCGGGAGAGATCAATGTGATCTTGCTTCATCGATTGCCCAGAGGTTGCAGCAGCTCATGACAAATGAAAAAGTTAAGTTCTTCTGCTGCACACACCCACAAGCACCACGTGCTTCTGCTATATCCTTATTTGTACACATTTACCACATGGGACACCTGTCCGCACATACACCACATATATTTATTTCACTGCACACATGTGCCGTTTCCATCAGCTATAGATACATACACATCTACTGTTGAGCTAAAATATCAAAGTGATTAGATATGTGTCGGAGTTTCTTGACCCAATTATGCATGTGGCAGAGGCTGGGAGACGTGTGAACCATACATATATAACTATATATATATATATATATATAGTTTTAAGTTACCCACAAACAGGTTGGCTGAAGAGGTCAACTAGTCATTTAATTAATGACTGACGTGCATATAAACATATCTATGTTTAATTAAATGACCTCATCTCAAAAAGCCTGCTTTTGCTTGCATAACATTGCCGTGTGTACAACTTACAAACACTCCATATACTATAATATATTTTGTACAATTGCAAAGGAGGTAGCACTGAAACATTGTGTCATATTTCAAATATATGCATGTTTTGCTACAAATGCCATATGAATACAATGGACGCATCTTATTTTCTGTGCCCAAGGCATAGTTGCCATCATTCGATTGCTATCGGTCCATTAATTGAGCTAATGCTTATAAACATATATCTTATGGGCAGGAACGTGTACACACATGAATAGGCTGCTACATGCATATATCAAAGTGATTATTTGTGCCATTTGACTAGTGCGTTTACATATAAATGACATTGTCATCGCTATATTCCATCGTTGCATGTAATGGGTTTCGTTCCCCACAAATTTGACACTCAAAGTGATATGCACGCAAGTCATTTATCATCCACTATTACATTTGCTTATACACTTTGCTTACAATTTTATCAAAGTACATATGCAAATCATTGACGTTGATTTTACAAATCCACATATTAATCATCTATTTTGTTTCAAGGAAATTCAACTATTTCTATTGAGCATCCAACTACTTGCAAATGATACCTCAACTACGAGTTGATGTACGTTATCGGTGCACTTTATCCGCCAAAGCAATATTGGAGCATCATGCTTGGACAACTCCAACATGGGTACTTATATCAAATCCAATTCCAACTCGCTCCAAATTGGTATAAGATAAGTAACTATATCTTATCTTTTATGCTCTTGCAATTCGAGCCATTGCCATGTCTTTACATGTCTCCATGACCCTTAAGCATGCCTACGTACAAAATGTTATTAGCAACTTTGCTTTACTACAAGTACATGCTATACACATATGTCATGCTTCTATTTAATTGCAACTCAATTAAATAAACATGTGATATTCACTTAAACAAGCTATGCCATGCTAATTTATTGTTCATACAAGGAAAAATTTCGCAAACAGTACACCAAGTAAAGGCCACTAATAATTCTTATACACAAAGTTTCAAACCAAACATTTCGGTACACGAAATCTGAAACTCAACCCACCATCAGTACACGACGTCAATTTTTGACACCAAAATATCCATTATGCCCTCAGTTCTTTTTTTTTTAATAATTTTTTTCTGTTATTTTTTTTTCCTTCGTTTATAAATGACTTGAGTCATTTTTTTTTTTCTGTTATGCGAGGTGAGGAAGGCGGCGTTGGACGTGAGGGAGTGAGCCCGGAAGAAGGAAGAAGAAGAGATAAAATGAAGAAAAAAAATAACAGAAAAAAAAATTTATATATATAAAAAAAAAGAACTGAGGGCATAATGGACATTTTGGTATCAAAAATTGACGTCGTGTACTGATAGTGGGTCAAGTTTCAGATTTCGTGTACCGAAATGTTTGGTTTGAAACTTTGTGTATAATAATTATTAGTGGCCTTTACTTGGTGTACTGTTTGCGAAATTTACCCTTCATACAATTTGCAAGATTTACATGTTCACTATGTAAAATATTTTGTCTAGCCTCTTGGCCACCATATTTTGCCAAATTTTCTCCACGGGAAAGAGACCTAAACGAGTCTATGGTCTATGACCAACCGCCATGCGGTAAGGTAACGCCTCATGCTTGGGTATCAAAGATTAGGTTCGCTACCTAACACCCACTTCTTAAACGCAGTTCCCCTCATCAAACAATTTTATGACCATACGAAGTTCTATAGCCAGGAGTTGGGGACTCCTTGGAGGGCCTAGCAGGGGCCCACCCGAAAGGGCATAAGCGTTTGCTCTGACCAATTCTAGATGGACGACGCACTTGCACTAATTATGCTCTCAATATGGCACAAAGCCACGCTTTGGTATAAACCCCACTGAAAACCCTCCTTGACTGGGGACTTCAGGGACTTGTACATACAACCCAGCATAATTAGCAACGGTTACGCTTATGCCACATGACATCACCTTCGAGCTACCCGTTAATGCCTCAGCGGCATCCTTGAGCTTTCACGCTCCTGCCTCAGCGGCATCCCTGAGCTTTCACGCTCCTGCCTCAGCGGCATCTCCGAGCTTTAACGCTCTCGCCTCAGCGGCATCATCGAGCTTATGTATTCTCAATCGCTCACCCCTTCACGGCACCCCCGAGGTTTCAGCTCACGAGCTTTCACTCATGACTTTGCGGCAACCCTGAGCTTCCGCTCATGCCTTCGCCGCAACCCCGAGGTTCCGTTCATGCCTTCGCAGCAACCCCGAGCTTCCGCTCATGCCTATGCGGTAACCCTGAGCTTCCGCTCATGCCTTCGCGGCAACCTAGAGCTTCGGCTCATGCCTTCGCGGCAACCCTGAGCTTCCGCTCATGCCTTCGCAGCAACCCCGAGCTTCCGGTGATGCTTTCGCGGCAACCCCGAGCTTCCGTTCATCCCTTCGCGGCAACCCCAAGCTTCAGCTCATGCCTTCCTTGCAACCCTCGAGCTTCCCGCTCTCACCTTCGGGGCTGCCCGGACTTCCTGCTCACTAGCTTCCGCTCTCTCCTTCGCAGCACCCCCGAGCTTCCGCTCACGCCTTCCCGGCAACCCTCGAGTTTCCGGCTCATGCCTTCCCGGCAACCCTCGAGCTTCCTGCTCAAGCCTTCCCGGCAACCCCCGAGCTTCTCACGCCTTCCCTGCACCCCCGAGCTTTCACGCTCTTGCCTTCCGGCATTCCCAACCTTTACACTCACATCCACTCAACATCATACACATTAATGGAACATTCAATTTTTCTACCATTTGTCGCTCGTGACAAATCGAATTCTTTTCGCTTTCCATTAATACGAGCGACAACCAAACAAACACAAGCGTTCGCGTATTCATCATTCACGAATTACAAACGCTTGCCTTCATGGCACTCATGCAACTTACACCAAACGTAACCTCGTCAAACTCGACCTCGTTCTTTTTCTTGCGTGCATCACGCATTTATCATATGCAATCCGTTTTCTCACACAACTATATGCGTTCTCGACTTTCTACGTCATAACCGATCATATTCGGCGCCATTTATGTGCATACATCAATATGTATCATGCGCCTCGTACATTCATATATGCCAATGCATATCAATGCAACTCACATACGTTGCTCAATACAACAAGCATTCTCCATATGCGTGATTTTTTCTTTGTTGTGCAGATTAACGAGTCCCGTCTTGCTTACGAAGTTCGGGGACTTGTTGGGGCTCGGTGCCGCCCGGTTACTTATGCTTGATAACATCATGTTTATAACTCCCCAACCAAGAAGCTCCTCTTACTTGGGGACTTCGGGGACTTGTAGATACCTCTACTAGCAAGCTACTTTACTACATCACCAAGCATAAGTAACACCCTCTTTGGGACACCCACAAACCATGGTGAGGCCAAACTGAGACATGCATCCCGTAGCCCTATGTTCAAGCTACGCTACGGTATCCGGAAGTGGCAAATACTTCGCCGGGAAGCCACATTCCCAGCCTTGCAAAGTTGCCTTCACAAATATGCCTTCTAGACTAGAAGAGTGATTTCTACATCCCATATCTAAGAAAATGTAAAGGAGATAGCTTCCTTCACCTATAAAGGGAACTCTCCTCACACTTAAACATGACCCCATTACACATTTTGTAATCCCCTTTGGGCTGCAAGGCCCAAACACACATGGTACAATATTCAAGTGGACGTAGTCTCCCGCTAAGGCAGAGACAACCCACTATACTTGCTTGTGTGTCTCTTTCTTTCTCTCTCTCTAAAACTAACTAGAGACCCATCGGATCTCTAATGTTAACAGGAAGAGAGTGAGAAATAGAGACAGTAAATTGGTATTTGATCGAGTTTATGGATTAGGTGATAGGATTGAGGTTGAAGTTCTCTTTACTTTTCTAGGTAAATGTTCATAGCTCGGGTTGAAGATGAAGAGGATGAGTTTGGTGTTTCATTTAAGGGCAAAAGAGGTAGTGCAACACATAAAATAGATTAAATTTAGATAGTGGGAATGTGGTTTGCAATTTGGGGAGTGCAAATTTCACTCCCCTATAGTTATTACTCGATCTTCCAACCCAAAACCCTTGAAATTCTTTCTTTTAGCAAATTCAAAAGGATTCCAGCAACATATCAAGATCGAGAACCTCTGATTAATTTTGGTGGCTTTTAAGTATTCTAAAAAGTAAATTAGAGGTGTACTAAGTATGAGAGGTCCAAATAGCAAATTTAGAAGTCTAACTAGAACCACCCTAATATTTTACGATTATATAGATAGGTTTGCTCACCTAAGGAACAATTTTTAAGGAACTGTGAGGGACAAGTGAATCTGATGGCTGAAAATAAATCCACAGTTTTAAGTTATTATAATTTCTGCTTTTATATTTAATACATGCGGTTGAGATGCATTTATCTCTCACAGTCCCTTAAAACTGTCCCTTAGGTGAGCAAATCCTATTATACTGTCCCTTAGAATAAACATTAGTATTCAAACAAACAAAGCAAAGTAGAAAATGATTCATAGAAATACATAGGAAAATTACTTGTTGTAGGAAAATATGATTTGAGAGAAATTGTGTGTGTTCCATTAGTGATAATAGGAGCCATTTATATAGGGATTTACAAACTACATACAAGGTAACAGAATCCGAATATAACTAGGAAATCTAGAACTTTATTTTATTACAACTCTAGAGCTAAACCCTAGTTTGAAGAGGCACACTAGAATTCAACATCCTTCAACACTCCCCCTTGTGCCGCTCAAACTTGGTGATAACACTTTGATCGTTGTCTCACTAAAAACCTTGCCAAGTAACAAAAACCCAGTGGGACAAAAATGACCCTAGACGAAGGACAAAAAGAGCATAACATGTCATTCACTCTTCGAGATCGAACATGTAGACATCATCTCCCCCCTTGATGTCGACGTCTTCCCCTGATTGCTACAATCATGGGAGTTCAGATAACTTTCTCAACCTGATACTCTTTACATGTTTCTCGAAGGTGGATTTAGGTAATGACCTAGTAAATAAGTCTGCTACATTATCCTCTGATCGGATTTGTTTTATTTCAATTTTTAGAAGTGATTGTTGTTACTGATTGAAAAAGAACTTAGGCGATATATGCTTGGTGTGTCGCCCCTGATGAAACCTAATTTCATTTGCTCAATACATGCTACATTATCTTCATAAATGCATGTAGGTTCATCTATGGTAGACTTCAAACCACAAGTTCCTCGAATGTGTCTAATTACAGACCTTAGCCATATGCATTCACGTAAGGCTTCATGTAGAGCAATAATCTCCGCATGATTCGAGAAAGTGGCAACAAGGGTCTGTTTTGTAGACCTCCAAGATATCGCAGTGCTTCCTATGGTAAAGACATAACTTGTTTGGGAGCGACCTTTGTGAGGGTTAGAGAGATACCTTGCATTAGCAAAACTCATCAAGACATTGTTGTCATTTTGATGGAGGGGAGGAGGAGGAGTAGGACGTTGGCCACTATGGGCAGTGGCGTCGACGGCTACATCACGGAAATTGGCGTTTTGCCTTATAGGGTCAAATCCCAAACTTTCGTCATTTCTTTTCTCTCTTGTAGGGATAAAATAAGCCCATATCAATCGTACCTTTTAAGTATTGAAATATGGTCTTTACACCAATCCAATTGCGGCTTGTTGGCGCGAAATTATGTCGAGCTAACAAGTTCACTGCGAATGAGATGTCCAGTCTTGTGCATTGAGCTAAGTACAATAATGCGTCTATTGCACCTAGGTAGGGCACTTCTGCTTCTAACAATTCTTCGTCGTCATCCTTTGGACGAAACGGATATTTTCCGGGCTCAAGACTACGGCCAATCATGAGAGTACTCATAGGTTTTGCTTTATCTTCATTAAAGCGCCTTAGTAATTTCTGATTGTATGCTGACTGATGGATCATAATCCCATCACTATGGTGCTCGATTTCTAATCTGAGACAAAATCGTATCTTCCCAAGATCTTTCATCTCAAATTAGGATTTCAAGTACTTAGCAATTTCCCTGAACTCATCTAGAGTTCCAATTAGGTTCATGTCATCGACATAAACTGCTACAATTGCAAATCCGGAACTTGTCCTTTTAATAAACATGTATGGGCATATTTTGTTGTTCACATATCCCTTCCCAATCAAGTAATCACTTAGACGGTTATACCACATCCGTCCGGATTATTTCACTCCATTTATTGAACGTTTTAATCTTATAGAGAACGCGCTCCGTGGTTTAGACCCACTTGATTTGGGTAATTAAAGTCCATATGGAACCTTCAAATATATCTCTAGAATCTAGATCCCCATAGATATATGCTGTAACCACATCACTACAAAAAAAAATTCAAATTGCCACGGCGATGTGCCGTCGCGGAAAGTGAAATTGCCGTCGCGAAAGACCAATGGCGATGGCTAAGCGACGGCAATTGCGCCGATGTCGTTGAGGGCGTCACCATTGGTATTTGCGACGGCAAATGCACCGTCGCAAGCTTATTAGCAACGGCAACCCCTTTCCGTCGCAAGAATTTTGCTACTGCAAAATGCCGTCTCAAATATCTATGGCGACGCCACTGACCGCTACCAAAACTTTGCGACGGTAAACTTGCCGTCGCAAAATTTTATTTATGAATTAAAAAAAAAATCTGGCATGCAAATATGCATTGCCAGATTTTTTTTATTTTTTTTTTCGACACCAAAAGATACAAGGACGACAAGAACAAAGTACAATAGATCTATATTGCAAAAGATGGATTCACATTTAGTCCATCATCAGTTCATTTAACTCTCACATCCGCGGTTCTAAAACATCCTTCAGCATTCATTTGGTCAACAAGTTTTCCTAATCGGCTATAACTCCCAGTTCTCAAAACTCTACCATCAGGAATACAGACACAAAGAAAAAGTTGACGTTCCACGCAGGACGAAATCTGAAACAAAGGCCTCTGACTGGGTAGATACAAGATAGTACATAAGCCCAAAAAGATGCAGAAGGGAAAAGCAATCTAAAAGTGATCTTCATCAGGCTACTGGAAGCTCTCCGCAGTCAGCAATGACTACCTTCTTTGTAGGACGGTCACCTCTATCTGTCTCCTGCGACTCGATCAGCCTAACAATTTCCATGCCTTCCAAAACTTGCCCAAACACAACGTGCCTCCCATTTAGCCATGGCGTCTGAAACCAAGCAATTATAGGTTAACATATATCAAGTCACAAATAAGCTATAACCATATTCTGAAAAGAAACTTAGAATTGATGCGTAGCTTCCGCATTAGAAATATCACAGTTCCTCTGTGTGTTTTCTTTCTTTGGACTGCACCAATAATGCAAAATAAAATTTCTATTCAGACTTTTATGTTGATACAGAGAAACAATAGGTCTTACCTGTACTGTGCATATGAAGAACTGACTTCCATTGGTATTGGGGCCTGCATTTGCCATGCTAAGAACTCCTGGTCCAGTATGAAGCACTGCAAAATAAAACACATTGCACGATTATGAGTGCAGTGATACAGTCATGTAACATCTCATAATCAATATCCGAAAAAGACGCAACCATATTCAACATCCTCATATTATAGGAGAAAGAAACTATGGTGTCAATAAAAATACATTCACGGGACTGCTGGAGTAAGATTCCTGCTGAATTCTAACTTCCCGGACTACATGAAAGGTTACTAAATCCTGGTCAAGTTACTATGGTATTATCTT
>BDJD01002358.1:31330-41808 GCA_002564525.1 Rosa multiflora | reverse complement strand
AAAAAAAATTATATTTGTAAATTTCACATTGATAAAGGGAATGCATAATGTGAAACAAAAATTCCTGGGAAAGTAAGTGACAAAATAAGTTAGAAATACAGACCATAAGGGGTACTTCTAAACTCCCTTGACAGGCTAATTTCCTAGTTTAGCAAAGCATTCTAGATGGTCATATCTTCAAAATTTAAAATACTAAGGAATCAACAACCTTTTTTACTAGCGGACAAAGATGCAACTGTCATTAGTAGACATTCAGAAAACTTCACAGAACTCTGAACAAGAGTAGACATGCTATACCTCATACCGGAGAAAAAAAAAAAAACCTTAGGATCTCAAGTTCAAAAGGCAATGCTGGCTTGGCAAACCGAGCGAACACAATCACCAATTAACAAAAAGTATGTGTAACATAGGACATAATGACACAGGCACCATAAAATTGGCAATATCTAGTCCAAACTTGTCGAGCCATAAGTATTGTGCTGGAGAAGAAACCTATTCAAGCTACCATGGCAATCTAAACTAACAAAGAAATCCCAATAAGCTTTCTGTTTACTACTATTTTAAACTTGCAACCACATACAGAAAATCATCTCCACTCTTCCATTCGATTTACCAAAATCTGAAACTAAATCCTGAACAGAAATCTATTTACCGCTAAACAATGATAAAACAAAAAAAAAAACCATGAATCTTGAAAGAACGGAAAAGCACCCACATTGCCCTTATCGAAGTCCCCTCCTTGAATCATGAAATCCTTGATCACACGATGGAAGGCAGAACCCTTGTACCCAAAGCCTTTCTCACCTAACAAAAACACACACACACACACAAAACAGTTCACCCGAAATGAAAATACACTCAAAAGGCCAGTCAAATCACTCAAAAATCAGACTACACAAGCAACAAGCTATAAACCTGTGCAAAGGGAACGGAAATTCTCCACAGTGAAAGCAAATTTGCTGTAAACAGAAGTGAAAGCAAAAAGAAAAAAGAAAAGAAAAAAAAAACACAAAGGTTTGAAAGTCAAATTGAGCAAACACTGATTAGTTAATTATATTTCTAATAGTAGCTGCACATATTTTCAGCTACCAAGCTCTATTACATATATAGCCAAATAGCCAAGATCCAAAACCCAGCAGAAAGAAAGAAAGGAACCCTGAAAATCATAACTCCAGTTTTCAAAAGATCATAAATAGCTGAAACCCAGAAAATCATTCTTACCTACCACCCAAATTCACCCCCTTCCTCCCCATATCAAAATCCAATAATTCCAATAGCTGATAAGAAAATCTTCGCTATTATCTTACATCCCTTATAAACTGAATCACATCAAACTCCAAATTCAGCAACCATTGACACACCCGTAAATAAACATGAGTAATCAGATATGGTAAATAGTATTTCAAATAAGCAAAAGCTGGCAACTTGTTTTAAGTGACAAATACCGGGCAGCAATTCACAGAAAAAGTACCTGGGATGATCAATTTACTCGATTTCCCTTTTCTTCTTCTTTTTCTTATTCCTCTTCTTGTTCTTCTTCTTTTTTTTTCTTCTTCTCTTTCAACAAAATCCCAAAAGAAAAAAGGTTTTATAAGCTCTCATCAAACATAAAGCCAACCTCTATCAAGCCTTTATCCAGGGCTAAAATTCATCTCTAAAAGCTAATAATTAGCAGCCATGAATCTGAACAAAAAAATAGAGCATTCGCAATCCAAATTTCAAATACCCACCAATTGAATTTTTGATTGGGTTTTTTAATTTCAAATCAGACAACTCTTGTATATTGAACAATCTAGTCTGCATCAAACTACACTCCTAACTCTGCTCTGCTTTATGTCATATTGCAATTATATCAAAGTAAAACAACTGTATGAATTTAGGTTTCGTTTTAAACTACTTTTGTTTTTATTCTTTGATACCTACCACATCAAGGGGAATTATTTCAACCTCTCAGCTACTCATGTTATGATGTTATCTTAATAATTGAAGGAAACAATAGATGTTCTTCATTGCAGATGCATTTGCAATGATTTGGTGAGTGGATCACTAAAAGTATATTTCATATGTAATGATTAAACTGGTGGATTTCATATGTATGTCGAACTAACAACTCAAATGAAGAAATCTATAGTTAGATGCCTTAAAAATTCGACATCAGCAGTTCACATATCAAACAAACAAACAACAACAAACAAACAAACACCGTTCTCACCCAAGCCATAAACAATGAAGCAAAAACCAAACCCTTATTCTCAAATTCCACAATCGAAAATCAAACAAACCAAACCCAAAACCCAATTTCACCAAAAACCCAGAAATCCAAAACCCCCAATTTCCATCCAAACACCACAATAACCAAGCCCAGAAGAATGGAATCAAGACAATATTCCGGAAATTCGAAACTCCCAATTTCGCAGAAATCAGACCTGAGAAGTATAGAACACAGCCTACACTATTTCAATTTTGATTAAACTGAAATAAACACATAACAGGGGAAATTGAGAAACCAAGAACTGGGTTTCAGATTTCAGATCTTCAAACAGATCTGAGATTTTAGAGAGAGAGAGAGGACAAGTCACTACCGGCCAGATTGGGTTCGAGGAGAGGGTCGGACCGGAATCAGATTCGAGGATATATTGAGAGAAGATTGATGTGTTGTCGGCCCACTGTGCCCATGCCCTTGACCATCATCCACGGAGGAGATTGGGGGAGAGTGAGTCTGAGAGTCGGAGAGAGAGGGATGAGATTTTGAGAGTTTGAGAGTTTGAGAGATTGCTATGGTCGACTTCGTTGTCGGGACCGGATGGAGTGAGCGGGATGAGCGGGAACAAGAACTATGTTTCTGAACCCAAAAACCTAAAAACTTGCAAACATGAAAGAAAATGTATAAAATGAAACTACACGACGGCATGTATTACCGTAGCTAAAGTTAAAGAAATTTGGCGACGGAAAGAATATGCCGTAGCCATTGTAGGTATATTTATGCGACGGCAACTCCATGCCGTGGCAAATAATTTTTCTCTTTGCGACGCCACATTTGCCGTAGCGAATTTTAGATCAATGGCGACGACATTCTCACGCTGACGCTAACTGGTGAAGCTAAATGAATTCTTTTTTGTAGTGCATCCATAAGCTGCATGTCAAGTTTTTCGGAAACTACCAAACTGATAAAATAGAAGAACGTTATAACGTCCATTACGGGAGAATATATTTCCTCGTAATCGATTCCAGGGCGTTGTGCGAAACCTTGCTCCACAAGAAGGGCTTTATATTTAACAACCTCATTTTTCTCATTATGCTTTCTAACAAATACCTATTTAAGGCCAACAAGCTTTATACGTGGGGGTGTTAGCGTTAGAGGCCCAAATACTTGTCTCTTTATTAGTGAATCCAATTAAGCCTGGATCGCATTTTTCCATTTAGGCTAATCCGCACTTTGTTGGCATTCTTCAATAGAGCGAGGTTCGATATCATCATGTTCTATGATGCCTTGAGCAATAGTGTTAACGTTAGAACTGAAGGCTCTAGTTAGCTTTATAGAGAGAGAGAGAGAGAGAGAGTAAGTGTGACACGAGTTTTTCAGAAACTACCAAACTGACAAGGTAGCAGAACGTTATAACGTCCATTACGGGAGAATGTGTCTCCTCGTAATCGATTCCAGGGCGTTGTGAAAAACCTTGCGCCGCAAGGCGGGCTTTGTATCTAACAACCTCATTTTTCTCAATATGTTTTCTAACAAAGACCCATTTATGGCCAACATGCGTTATACTTGGGGGTGTCAACGTTAGAGGTCCAAATACCTGTCTCTTTTTTAGTGAATCCAATTCAGCCTAGATCGCATTTTTCCATTTAGGCCAATCCGCTCTTCGTTGACATTGTTCAACAGAGCGAGGTTCGATGTCATCATGTTCTATGATGCCTTGAGCAATAGTGTTAACGTTAGAACCGAATGCTCTAGTTAGATTTATAGAGAGAGAAAGAGAGAGAGTAAGTGTGACACGAGAAATATAGTGGTTCACCTCCCGCCTTAGTGGGAGACTATGTCCACTTGAAAGCGTTAACTATATGTGTTTGGGCCTTACGACCCAACATGATTACATGAGGATGTAATGGAATGTTGAGTAAGTGAGAATGGGTCTCTTTTTATAGGGAAGGGAGGCTCCTTCCTTTACATGTTTTCCAATGTGGGACAAGAACTCTCTATTCTAGTGTAGAAAACTTATCATGGAGGCATCTTGGCAAGGACAGGAAGGTGGCTTCCTGACAAGCTCTTGGCCGCCTCTGACTACCACAGGGTAGCTTGAGTGTCGAGGTATGAGATGTGTGTTGTGGTGGGGTCCCACCATGGCTTGTGGGCCCACTAAGAGGATGTTACTTATGCTTATTGATGTAGCAAATCCTCCATATTGTTGGAGGTATGTACAAGTCCCCGAAGTCCCCAAGTAAGAGGAGCTTCTTGGTTGGGGAGTTATACACATGATGTCATCAAGCATAAGTAATGTCCGAGAGGCGCCTTATAATGTCCCGTATCTCAATTTACCCATTTACTAGTCATTTGGACGGTAAACGACAATTACTTTCACTTTATACTTTGTTTCGATACATTTAGTGGCCCTAAATGTTGACTTTTTGTTCGGGTCAAAATTTGAGAAAATGTTCTTCATGAAAGTCGTAGAGGACGTTAAACCGAGCGCGTGCATATGTAGTACGTAAAAATCGGAGTTCGTGTGCCAAAGTTATAAGCGAAATACAAAAGTTACTGTTCATGATAGATAGTATAAATTTGAATTTCTACAATGGCCAGGTAATTTTTTCTCTCTCTCCTTCCCCCGCGCGTTCTCTCTCTCTTCCCTGAGCTTTCGTTCTCTCTCTCTCTCTCTCTCTCTCTCTCTCTCTCTCTATCTCTCTCTCTCTCTCTCTCACCTCTGCAACTCCAGCTCTCTCTAGGCTCCAACCACCAGACGACGTCTAACTGAGCTTCACCGATGCGTCTCATCATCCTTAACACTATGGTGGTGGTCGATCATCTCTTCTCGGCCGGAGAAGGAAGAATCTGCCGCTTGAAGTTCAGTGTAGCAGCTCGAGTTTTCTGGACATTTTTCCAGATTCCGACCAACCAAGGCGGTTTTTCTGGGCTTCATCAGCAAGTCTCGAGCCGTGGACGACCTCCCTCCAAGCTTTCTTCACAAAACCCAACGAAAACGACTGATCGAAGGTTTGAACTTTGGAACTCAAATTGGGTTACTGTTTCCTTAATTGTTGACTTAGTTCTAGTTGATTTCTAGACTTGTGATAGTTGAAAAAAATGTTTGGGTGGTCGAGACGAAGCTGCTACCAAAATTTGGTAGCCAGCGGCGCGTGGGGCCCACTTGTCGCCATTGTAGTTGGCGTGTGGAGGCGCGTAGAGCTATTTTTTGACTTCAATTTTTAGCCTCTTAAATCCTATATTTGTTGTAGGGGTTGATTATGTGATTTTGGTGAATTTTGGGAGAAGTTTGAAATTTATTGTGAATTTCTGAAGTTTGGGAGTTTCGGTTGTCGATTTGTGGGCATTCGACATTCGGATTTCCCTTGTTTCCGATATGGAATACTTTAATTGACGGATGGATATTAATGGTGAAGTTTGGCTTGAATCCGGAAAGAAATGGAGATGTTGGTTACGTGGGGTTTTCGGGATTCGTTTAGAATCGTATTTATTTATCGAATTGTTGTTTATGAAATATAATTGTGTACAGGATGAGGTACCAACCTATCGCTCGACGAGGATCCTTATGCTTGGATACCATGTTAGCCGTATACAGTGAGTGAACTTTTATTTTCAAAGAATGATGCATGCAATTATTTTTCCCGAAATAATAATTTATTTATCATTTTATTTATCGAGCATAATATTTTGCTTTGGATTATAATTTTGGCATTGTTTTCCATATGAATTTTGGATACGAATTTATTATGCTCGGATTTGGAGTTATGATTTATTTTCGGGAATATGATTTAATTTTCGGAGATTAATTATGTTTTATTTCAATTATGTTTCGGAAATGGGTTTTGAGCCTTCGATAGTTTATCTCCGATATATGTTTTTAATTGAAATCATGATTAAGGTGATTCTCAACGAATTATTTTTCCGAAGTGATTTCCGGAATTTAGTAATATATTTTATTCGTCGATTTTGAGATTTTTTGGAATATTAGCGGCAATGGGATTTTCCGAGGGGATTATAATTATCTATTATTCCCCGCCTATTTATTTATGATTTCGAGAATATTTTGGCTCGCGGGGTCACGTCAGTGATATATATTATTTTCTAGTGAGATTTGGGAAAGCTTTATTGGTTTTATTGGTTTTCGTATGATTTTAACCCACCATACCTGGGTCGTATTATTTTATTGCTAGCTAGCCTATTAGTACTCCTCCCTGCTTACTCGGTGTTTGTGGGTGAGTTGAGCAAAGCATGGGATGCTCAAGAGTGTGGGACACTCCTACCCGAGCCTGGAAGGCTTCCTTACTCGTATGGTGATAACTTCTTCCCCATACTGTACTACTACTTGACTAGCAGGGCTAGTCTGATTTTAGTTTAACCAGCGGGGCTGGTCTTGTTTTCTTGAGTATCGAAGTTTCAATCTTTTTACTTGGTTGTTTGTGACCAGCGGGGCTAGTTGGCTTTCTTGAGCTGAACATCAGTCGGTTTGTTTTCCTTAATTGTTGCATGCATCGGGTTTTTAAAGAATAAACGTGGGAAAGTACAAACTCCTTTTATTTTGCAATTACTTATTTTTGTCCACTCACGCTAACGTTGTTATATACTTTTCCCCTGGACCCTTCGATTTCATTTGCCCAATTGCAAAGTAGCTGGTTCGGCATAGTAGGATTCGGGGTATAGCATCTGCTGCTGTTGTTTTCATAATATTGTAGGTTAATCGTTGAACCTACTTGTAATATGAATTCTTTTCTCTTTTAGATTGCTCTGATAACCTGTGGGGCAAATATTGTAAAGTTTGGAAGTTGCACTTGTGTATTTGGATTATGTGGTATTATTCAAGTTTTCAGTTGTTAATTGTGGAGTTGTTGTGATTTAGGGAGCAGGGCGGCTCCAGAAGAATAAGGGTGGTTTACTAGTAGTGTGAATGTGTTTTTACAGGTTTTGGGTAGTCCATTTTAGGGTGACTCTGCCAAATTTTTAGTAGAGTTATTCCTAAGGTGGGCCCCACAGGGCCACCTCTGATTTCAGGGTGAAATTCGGGGCGGATCCTGTCATGCCTAGCCCCTACAAGTCCCCGAACTCCTTAAGCAATAAGGGACTCTTTAACCTGCACAACAAAAACAAAAGTGCGCACATGTAGAATGCTTGTTGTATTGGACAACGTATGCGAGTTGCTCCGATATGCATTGGCATATATGAATGTACGACGTGCATGATACATGTTGATGTATGCATATTGAATGTAGTCGAGTATGGTCGTTTATGACGTGTAGGCTTGAGAACGCATATGGTGGTTTGAGCATACTAAGAATGAGTATACAGATTGCATGTGATAAATGCCTGATGCGCGCAAGAAAACGAACGAGGTCGATTTGTGGCAAACGACAAATTGTAGAAGAATTCAATGTTCCATTAATATGTATTATGTCTAGGGGATGCACGTGTTAAGCTGGGGAATGCCGGCAGGCAAGAGCGTGAATGCCCGGAGGTACCGAGAAGGCGTGAGCATGAAGCTCGGGGATGACAAGAAGGCATGAGTGGGGGGTGCAGTGAAGGAGTGAGCAGGAAGCTCGGGGGTGCAGGGAAGACGTGAGCGGGAAGATTTGGGGTGCAGGGAAGGAGTGAGATGGAAGCTCGGGGGTGCCAGAAAGGCGTGAGGGGGAAGCTCGGGGATGTCGTGAAGGCGTGAGCGGGAAGCTCAGGGGTGCCAGGAAGGCGTGAGCAGGAGCTCGGGGGTGCCGTGAAGGCGTGAGAGTTAGAGCACATGAGCGGGAAGCTCGGGGGTGCAGTGAAGGTGTGAGCGGAAAGCTCCGGGGTGCCGTGAAGGCGTGAGCGGGAAAGCTCGAGGGTGCCGTGAAGGAGTGAGCGGGGAAGCTAGAGGGTGCTGCCGTGAAGGCGTGAGCTGGGAGCTCGGGGGTGCCGTGAAGGCGTGAGCGTTAGAGCTCCCGAGCGGGAAGCTCAAGGGTGCCGTGAAGGCAAGAGTGTGAAGCTCGTGGGTGTTGGGAAGGCATGAGCGTGAAGCTCGGGGGTGCCGAGGAGGTGTAAGCGCGGAGCTCAAAGCTCAAAGGTGATGCTCCGAGGCATGAGGCTGACCGTTGCTAATTATGCTGGACTATATGTACAATTCCCCGACATCCCCAATCAAGATGGTTTTCTTGCGGGGTTGATACCAAAGCGTAGCTTTGTGCCGTATAACTAACATAATTAGTGCAAGTGCGGGTGTTAGGTAGAGAACCTAATCCTTTGATACCCAAGTGTCGGGGGTTAACTGCCGGATCAATGGCTGTCGTGGGTTACATTAACTGGTCCTTTTACTCTTTTCCGGAGGAGAAAACCTTGACTGTAATGCCGTGTAGCAGTCATCACCATTATGAGGCGTTTGCCTTACCCCTTGGTGGTTGGTCGCAGACCACATACTCGTGGAGTCTAGACCCGTTTAGGTCTCTTTCCGGTGGGGAGAGCGTGACAAAATATGGTGGGCAAGAGGCTAGACAAAATATTTACATGTATATTTACATATAGTGTACATGTAAATCTTACTAATTGTATGAACCACAAATAAGCATGTCATGTGTATAACATGTACTTGTAATGAAGTTGCTAATAACATTTTGCATTTTGTAAACATGCTTAAGGATCATTGAGACATGTATGTGGAACAAATTTAATATTTCAACCTATCTTAAATCCAGCATACAACCATAAAACATAAAAAACTAAGCTTTGAAAATCCATAATTAAACATGAAATAGTAGGCTTGAAAAACACCTGATAAATTTCTGTTAATTAGTTACACTATTTTTTTTCAAAAAAATCTCATAATTTTTTTTTTTAACAATATCAAGTTTCTTTAACAAATAAATTCAAAATTACAAGAGTTTAACAAGTCTTTTTGAAAAGTACGAAAGTATTATACATCAGTATGTGTGTTATTCACATATTAAACAGAGAACTTGTAGAACTCGTCATCCACAAGTTCGAAATTAAATATCATATGGTTGGAACAATAATCAGAGACAAAGACTCAGAGTTTCAGGTCATTAATTATACATGCACCTGCACCTGCACCTGCACCTATAGGCTATAGTTGGCCTTTGTTTCACAACTTGTTTAAATTAGATCTAGAATCTGACCTCAGTCATCCCATCTTGATCCATATAGGATGGGGAGTATGTAATAACTAAGTGAACTGACAAGGCAAATAGGCTATAGTATAGAATACACGTACAGTCTCCTCTTTCATCGTGGTTTGATTTTAAAAATTGTTACAGAAGTGGACTTTTTGTTCAATTGCAGTTTTAATTAGTACGTTCACATCCATCACAGCTGTAATCAGTGTATTAGTCTTTTGCCAAGTCGTTGTTAACATCAATTGCTGATTTCTCTTGTCTATAAATCAGAAAAATAACATAATTATTCATCAAGGTGCATCTAGAAAAATAATATTAAAAAACCGTGAAGATTGCGATTGCAGTCGGGAGAACAAACCTTGACAATGTCTCTATGGGATTGTTGTGATGAATGCTGCTCAAGAGGGAACTAAGAAACGAGGCCGACATCGTGGTGCTAAGAATAAGATCAAGGCAAGACATCACTCATGAAGCGTAGCAAAGGTAGCAAGAAAGGAGAACAGTTTGGTTAATGGCCTTCCCGAGTTCACTGTACCAGGAAAATTTAGTACTCGTAAACCTACTAAGGGAAAAGAGATAGTCTCTGCCTAGTTGGCTTTTTTTAGATGGGTTAATGCTCATACACCCTGTTTTTGATAAAATACTTCCCAAAAACCCCAATAAACTACTTTTGTTCCTCTCCACCCAGACTTCTGTCTCTTTTCTTCCTTCTCACCCAACTCTTCATTTTTCTCTTCCTCTAGTACCCTTCTGATACTTTTTGCATAACATATTCTGTTCTTTTATAATTTTTGATGAAACGTGGTGGGCCTATTTTTTATTTGTTTAATTAGAAGCATGATAAATATTCATCCTCTATCTTGAAGGTAAATAGTATACTTTACTATTCATAATTTCGATCGTTGACAGACTCGAATTAGTTGCCATCTGTAAAAATACAAGCAAGGAACTGCAAAAAGAAAGAGAAAAATTGAGAAAGCTGAAAGCCTATAGAGATAATCTTGATAGAGAGTCACCCAACTATTGGGATATCATTTATAGACTACAGACTAGAATCTATAAAATAGAACAAGAGGTTGATAATCTCTTATATGTTCTTGAAGATGAACAAAAACCTCTTGATTATTTGAGCATTGGTTAGATCA
>BDJD01002358.1:15620-29642 GCA_002564525.1 Rosa multiflora | reverse complement strand
CATTGACCAATGGGTAGACAGCCTGATGATGGCTTCTGCACTTACCCTTGGCAAATTTGAAGCACCAGATTTGCAGGTGTACTATGAAACTACTCTTACTGGAGTGGCAAAAAAGTACTACCTATCTTTCAAAGAAACTGCCAGAGGAAGAGACTGGCTTGAAGAGATAAAAAATTCAAAGTCTCCGTATGATTTTGCAGTACCCCTGTACGATCAGTTCTGTGGAGATCTCTCAAATCTGAGTGAGAAAGCTAAAGAAACGGCAAAATCGAATATCTATGCTCTCAAAATTTGTGACATGAGATATTTCGAAGAATACCTGAATGAGTTTCATGAATATTACTGTACAATTGGTGAACTAGAGAATACTGATCTAGTTAATCTGTTGCACAGTGTTCATACCTACACTAGCATGACTAGTTTGCTATCTCACCAAGCATAATTAACACCTACTTTGGGACATCCACAAGACATGGCAAGGCCCAACCGAGACATGCATCGTGTAGCCCTATGTTCAGGCTACGCGGCGGTATCCGGAAGTCGCAAATCCGCCACCGGGAAGCCACCTTTCCGCCCTTGCCAAGATGCCACTACAACATAGCTTTCTACATGTTAAATAGACTAGAATAGTAACTTTGCTTGTCCCACATCGAAGAACAAGTAAATGAGAAGCATTCCTTCATCTATAAAAGGAATGCCTCCTCCCACAACTCAACACATTCATTACATCTCTTGTAATCTTGTTAGGCCACAAGGCTCGACACACATAGTCAAACATTCAAGTGGACGTAGTTTCCCGCTAAGGCGGGGAACGAACCACTATACATCTTGTGTCACTCTCTCTCTCTCTAAAGCTAACTAGAGTCCCCTCGGATTCTAACGTTAACACACAGAAAGCTCCCTGAACCATGGAGAACAGCTGTGAGAGAAAGCATAGCTGAAAAACCAATTGAAAGATTTTCAGTTGGAGGAGTTGCCGACAGAATCAGGCAATTATTGAAGGAGCAATGCAAAGCCAATATTAAAGCTAAGAT
Organism: Rosa multiflora; assembly: GCA_002564525.1. Taxonomy (NCBI): domain Eukaryota; kingdom Viridiplantae; phylum Streptophyta; class Magnoliopsida; order Rosales; family Rosaceae; genus Rosa; species Rosa multiflora. The sequence goes on along the minus strand of BDJD01002358.1, from coordinate 28,608 downwards.
GGCCAAGAAGCAACTCAAAGGAGTTGAAAATTTCTGTTATGGAATACTGGATATGCCCACAAACTGGGGATGTCACGACTCCAAATTCTACAGAAAGAAGAAAAAAGAAAAATATTACTCTAAAAAATTCAAAAAGAGTAATCAGAAGAAGAATTGGAAGTTCAAGAGAAGTTCCAATTACAAGAAGCAACAGGATGAAGACCCAAAAAAGAAATTCTTCAAGAAAAAGAAGAATACTCATCAGCATAAACAACCTAGTAAGAAATCTTGCAGATGTTGGTTGTGTAAAGCTGAAGGGCACTATGCCAATGAATGCCCGGAAAAGGGTAAAAGATCTACTAAAGTTCTCTTTGAAGAATATGAGCAAATAGTAGAAATAGCAAACATGAAAGGCTACGAAATAGCCTATTCAGATGATGAAGACGATGACAGGTCAGTCTACTCTGCCTGGTCCGAAGAAGAAGAAACTTCATCAGAAGAGTCTGAGATTGATTCTGAAGTAGAGTACTTCGAATCCAGACAAATGAATGTTTTGAAAATCAAAAATTGGGAAGAAAGCAAGATAGAATCCTTCATATCTTCTTATCAGGTGAACCCTGGTACATTCATTTGTGACTACTGCCTTTGTCACGAAAAGAATGGTCTCCCCATGTTTTGTGAAGAGTCTAAGAAGACTTATCACAAAGAATGCTTCATAGCTGAAGCAAGAAGAAAAACTAAGAATGGTCTTGTTAGCCAATTGGTTGAGCAAGAATATGAAGAGTATTTCGCTGAGCAAAAAGCGAAAGAAGTGGAAACGCTGTTCCAGGAAACCATGGAACCCTCTTCCTCAGAAAGAAAGGAAGAAATCATCGGTGAAGAAAAAATCAATGAAGATATTGAACTGGTTGAAATACCAGAAAATGTTGAACTAGTGAAACCACCAGAAACTGTTCATCTCTTAGAACGACAAGAGGCTACTGACACATGGGATCTACTTGGCCAACCATCGGACAAGTTTGATTATAAAGTCAGATATGATCCTCCGTCCTGGTACAATAATCCAGATATTAAAGAGATAATTCCAACAGACTGGGATGATAGTGAAGAATCACCCACTCAGGAAAATGTTCCAGAAGAATGTAAACCATTCATTCCAAAGGAACAAGCTCAAGAAAATGAGCTTCATCAGTCGAAAGTCGTCTCTACAACTAGATACAGCAACTACATAGAGATCGGACTCAAGTTCCCTGATCACAGGAAATATCATCTACATGCTTTTGTAGATAATGGATCAGGATTTACTGTTGCAAAGAGATTTGCAATTCCAGAAGAACTCTGGAAAGAAGATAAGAAAAAGTCAGCTACTGGTGTTACATTTGATGGAAGCCATCTCACCATGAAGAAAGTAGCAAAAAATGTTCATATCACCATTGGTGGAGGAACATTTATCATCTAGAATGTTTGGCAATCTGAAGGCCAAGGATCTGACTTCTTGTTGGGCAATGATTTTATTCTCCAACAACGATTCATTCAGGATGACGAAGCGATAGGCTTCAGGAAAGGAGAACAGGTGTTCTGGGCAGACCGACTCACACATGCATTCAGTGTGGTAGGTCCCGGTTTTACTATTCACTATCAGAGATCGCAACAGAATAGTGGTGATCTTACCCCCTACAAACCCAAATTTGAGCCCATACTCCAAATTAAATAACAAGAAGAATTGCTTGTTGAAGAATCTTCAGAAGAAGAAGAAGAAGAAGCCAGTGAAGATGAAGAAGCTAATTTCATCCATGAGCACAACCTCAAGCACTTTCAGAACAAGCTTGAGTCTCAGCAAATTCCCACTCTTGAAAAAATCAAGAAACTACTCGAGCAGAATGTGGATACAAATCCTCAAAAGTTTTGGGAAAAAGGCCCAGTGGTCTGTGAATTGAGATTGCACGACATGAACGCTATCTGCCATGTCAAAGCCATTCCTCAGTACAAAGAGGAAGATCAAAAAGAATTCAGAAGTGATATTGAAGATCTCCTGAAAGAGAGATTAATTCAACCTTCCACTAGCCCTCATCATGCTCCTGCATTCTACGTGAGAAATCATGCAGAAAATCTACGAGGCAAAGCTAGAATGGTGATTGACTACAGAGATGTCAACAAAAAGACTGTCAAAGACGGATATTAGATCGCTCAAGTGAGAGTACTGATCAACCAGCTCAAAGGAGCTAAAGTCTTTTCGAAATTCGATGCAAAGTCGGGTTTCTGGCAAGTCAAGATGCATCCTGAGATTGTACCTCTCACTGCATTTGGAACACCACAAGGTCATTACGAGTGGCTGGTAATGCCTTTTGGTCTAAAGCAAGCTCCCTCAATCTTTCAAAGAAAGATGGACAACATCTTCAAGCATGTAGCGGAGTTCTGCGTCGTCTATATAGATGACATCCTGGTCTTCTCCAAAACCAGAGAAGAACACATGAAACACCTCCATGAGGTAGTAAAGCTGATCGTTCAGCATGGAATTATCCTAGGCGAGAAGAAAATCTTCTTTATCCTTGATGAAGTTGATTTCCTAGGAATAAACATCAAGAATGGAGTCATAAAGCTCGAACCTCATATCCTTGAAAAGATCTGGAAGTTCCCAGACAGAATTCCTGATGCTAAGAGTCTAGAGAGATTCCTTGGTGTCATAAATTATGGAAGAGATTTCATCCCTAGAATCTCAGGGTTAACAGGAATGTTATCTCCTAAGACAAGTTCCAAAAGAAAATGGAACTTCACAGAAGATGATGAAAAGATTGTGAAGCAGATAAAAAATCTCTGCAAGAACCTCCCTCCTCTTCAACAACTAGAAGAGAATGATGAAATTATCCTCCAAACATATGCGAGTGATAATTACTGGTCCGATGTAGTCTTGGCAAAAACGCCTGGAACTAACATCGAAAAGATTTGCAAATTTTGTAGTGGCAAGTTCAGCCCTGCAAAACTAAATTATCCCACAGGGGAAAAATAAATTTTAGCTGTCAAGAAAACGATTTTAAATTCTCCAGCTTGTCTTGGAAAACCCTTTACTGTCCGCACCGATTGTGCTAGAGAAAAGAATTTTAAAAATTTTAAACTTGACAAACCTGCTGATAGAGGAAGATTAGCCAACTGGCAATTATTTCTTAACCAATATGATTATACTGTTGAATTAATTGCAGGAAACAAGAACTATCTTCCAGACGCATTGACCAGAGAACTGGCAATGTTCAGCCAAAGAGAAGACGACGAAGGTCGTAATCCCAGAAGCAGAAGGCCTGGGAAAGAACAGGAACCTGAAGAGGATCCAAAAGAAACCAAAGAAAAAATTCTTAAAAGGTTTCTGCTAAGTCCAAAAGCCTTGGCTTCAACTGATCAATCCCAGGGTAAAGGATTGGCTAGCCCATCTCAAACGGCAGACGGTAAAGGCACCTCAAGACCGTTGATGGCTGCTGCTTTGCCAAAAAGCAGACCAACTCCTAGTGGAGTTATAAATATTTTTAACTATGAATTAAGAACTTTTGACACTCCTGTGTTCAGAACTGGCAGGAGACTAGCTTATCACCAGAAGGCAATCCTAGACAATCTCTTATTTGCCTTTCAGGAAAGAAGCAGTGGTCTAATGTTCCCGGCACTCTTTGCTCTAGCTGAAGAACTCTATGAGAATGCCAGACCACAGATTGAAGAAATCCATATGCAACAAAGTGCTGTAAGAAAAGAAAAAATTTCCTTCCTTGAAAGTCCAGAAAGCGCTAAAGTTCCTATCATGGCACTCAATGAATCAGATTGGCATGAATTCCACAATCTGATAGGAAGGCACAATTCAGAAGACCTAGTTCCTCCAACACTCTTCATTGTCGCAGGACCATACGTTGGAAGATACTTGGTAAATGTTCAGAGTGAACATCCCCAAGAACACAAGCTTTGGCTTGTTGAAAATGGTTTTGTCCATAATCTATGGACTAAAACTAATGATGATCTGAAAGGTTTGCCACCCATTATTGTCAACACAGTCAAAAACATAAGGAAAAATGACTGTACACTTCGTCTGAAGTTCAGATCTACTCCTCCAGAATGGAGTCAGAAGGCAAACGGAGAAGTTGAATATATTCCTCCATATCATTATGTTAGAATCATTCAAAGGAAATATCTTCAACCAGCCTGTGTGGCATACAATGGTCAACCAAATTCAAGCATTCCTTGGATGAAGGCTATGGCTCTGGAATACATGAAGAAGATCATCTCTGAAGACATTAGCAACACCTTCCTGGCAGCAGGAGAAAAAATAATTATCATTGCATACGATCATCCTGACGTAGTCAGCAGTGACCTATTCCTATCTCTCACCAGAAAAGAGATAGATTCAACTATGGCATGCATGCGCTGGGTGGAAAAGCTTGAAACCGACAACCACTATAAAATGTATGTCGATACTGATGTCGAAGATAATGCTAATACTGTTAGAATGGCCCAGGCAGACAACAGCTCCTTTGTCGTTGGCTATCATTCAGAAACAGACGAGAACATGTAGCATCACGGGTGAAGCTACAGGTGAAAATTTCCAAATATAACTATAATACTTTTGACTTTTTAAAAAGTTAAAAGATGCTTTTTGCTTTCAAAAAGAAGAAACAGTGGAAGCACTTCACCTACCAGCAGAAACATTTCACCTATACCTTTTGTTTTTCTCCATCCGACCTCCACCAGCAGGAGCACTCAGAAAAGCAAAAGTTCACGGAGCTGTCCTGTATATTTTATGTTTTGAATTCTAGTTTGAGTTCCGCTCTCTATATAAAGAGCTTGAAGTTTCAAAATTGAGTAGAAGAGTCTTCTCTCAAGAAGTAAGAAAGCCATAGTAAGCAGTGTGCTTTTCCTACCTGTTCAGTGTGCAGTAGTGTGCTGTCATTACAAGTAAGTTTTAGTTCTCATTCTCATGGGTAACTAAACAGCCTTTTGCTGTTTACCTGAGGATGAGGCTCTGAATTTTTAGAATGTATTTCTGTTGAATAAATAAAGGATACCCACCCATTTTGTCAAAAAGAAGCAATAATAAATAACTTTTTATTCTGTGTTGCATTTTCTATCTATCGCTATCTGTTTCTTAATCCTGCATTCCATCTAAATCCATCACTATCTAGTTCTTATACTTATTCTGAAGTTTGAAAAGTCTTTGTCTATCAGGAAAAACCAGTTTTAACAACTAAAATTAAGATAAGCTGCAGTGATTCCGCCTGTTAAAGTATCCGTTAGGCAGGGAGCCGTTAGGAGAAAAACTTGGGCATGTTGAAGGCTAGTCTTATTTTCGTTTTTGTTTTTTTTATGAAGTTTTTAAAAGTAGACAAACACTCTAAGGCTCAGGATAGCATAAGAACTACCCCCTTTTTAGTCTTTTCACAAGAGAATAGTAAGATACATAAATACGTGTGCAATTGGGAAAAATACCTGAGAAATCTGGGTAAACGGGAAATAGCCCTTTTTAGATTATGGTCCATGTTGTTAGAAGCTTCTGTAGAAGTCTTCGTAAAAGTATCTAACTCTTTCATACTATAATGGAGTGTTTGGTGTAGTAGAGTTAATTAGAATAAATTACTTACGAGGCAAATTGTTTTTATTTGCATAGATTTATCTGTGCTCTAATTGTTTCCATGTGGAGTAGTGCTTGTAATATTCTATGACCATAAATTTGGGTCATATTTTATCTTATAAATTTGAGTCCTTGTAATCTTCTATGACCGTAAGTTTGGGTCATTTATAAATTAGTATAAGATGCGTATCTGCTCTCACCATTCCAATATAAGATTGTTTAGCCGGCCAACATCTTATTCTTGCTAGACAGCAGGAGGTAAGAGCCTTCTCCATTATTTCAAAGCAGAGAAAGCCTTTCTAGAGCTTAAACCCTTCGACAGAAACAAAAACCACAACCAAACTTGCCAATTCCACTCATTCTTCTTCCCCCAACATCTTCTTCTGCAAAGCTCAATTCCTCGGCGGTTGATCTTTGGCCTGGCGCTTAAATTCAAGTACTCCTTCTCAACCCATCTAAATTCTTCACACTGTTTCGGCGGCCAAATTCTACTCGGAGTATCTGTGAGGTAGAAGACCTTCTCCCTGTTTTGAGTTACAAATAGTTAGATCAGAAGGATATAGAGCTTCCTTTTTTTTTTATTCAGTTTAATTAGGGCGTTCACATGCATCGATATGAATCGATCTTCTTATTACTTTGGCCAAGTCTGTTCTTTTTAATTACTATTTTCTTATTATAAACAGAGAGAGCAACCAAGAAATAGTTTTTATTATTTTTTAATCGAATAATAATTTTATTCATACTTTTGGATATTACATGCTAAAGGCTATAGCGGCCTCAAATTAAGAAGGCCAGCACCCAATCACCACGTGTGGTTGAGTTGGTAAGAGGCTACAGGTGTGGAACCCTCTACACACGGGTTTGAATCCCGCTGGCGTTTATTGGAGTTAAATCTCAATATATTCTTGGTGGCTAGGGGATGAAGCGTTCTGACAAGATCTTCCGAGCATGGATTAGTCTTTGGGTAGTCTTTGGGTCTAAGAAGCCTTTGAAGACACCGTGTGAGTGACAAATAAAAAAAATTAAAAAAAAAAAAAAAAAGGGCAACACCCCTACAGTCAACTAGACTTTTTGAATGCATTTAAATAACTTGGTTTTTTTTTTTGGAAATGTTTAAACCAACACGTACTGTAGATCCATATGTATTTGGTACACCGTACACATAGGTGAACTCGCAAGCTGCAGCTTTTTAAAGATTGCCCCATCCCATTAATCGATTAATGTTAAGGTGTGAATATCATCCGAAAATGGAACCAATCTCGAGATGACTTTCTCTCTCTAATTTCTTCTTCTCATACTCTTCGCTTGAGAGGTTTGGGCTGGCGGCGGTGGGGGGCTTCTCTTCATCTTCGTCTCTTCTGATCGGGAACGGTGTCATAGTGGAAATTGTGTTGGATAGTGGTTAGGATATTCGGACTGTGGGTCGGGTATTTCGATTTTGACAGTGATTAAGGCCGGCGGGAGTGCGACCGGTGACGGAGATGTGTCAGGTGGTGGGCTTCTGGGGTTGTAGTCTGGAGGCGAGGGCATACTGGAGACTGGCCTATGCTTGGCTTGGAGGTGGCTGATGGTATCGTTGCTCGGACTGAGGAAAGATCGTTAGTGGCTGGGAGGTCGATGGATGCTGGTGGTGTCGCATGGTGCGGCTGGAGCGGCGGCAGAGACCACTGGAGGGGTTTGTAGAGGCGGCGGCTCTTGAGGAAAGTTCCCTGGGCCATGGCTGGGGTTCCTTCCACGCTAATGGGCCAGGATCTTTGGTGTGGGATTGGCTTAAATTTTAGTTTTTTTTATTTGTGTTTTTTTTTTTTAGAGAAGTTATTTATAAATTTGTGTTTTGTTAGGATTCCTTCTTTTTTTGGAAACGATTTGGTCGGCTCTCAAGTCTTATTTCTTTTTTGCTGTGTGGTTGTATTGCTGGATGTGCTTCAATTTGTTAACTCGAAAATGTTGAATTACTTAAGTAACAACTATCTGATAGTTCTTACGAGCATATTGTTAATGTGTAATTTATACAAAATATTGTGTACTCACAAGTACAAAATATTTGCATCTTTGTTTTTGGTTTAGTTGTCACGGTGAATTGATTTAGATTTATTTAACATAATAAAAATTTGAAAAGGAAAAAGAAAATAGAGAAGAAATGACATAATTATTCATTCTACTAGTCCTTTTTTATTTATTATTATTATTATTTTGATATGAAATAACTTCATTCATAAAACTGCAATTACAAAACAATCACAGTACCCAACTAGGGTTTGATCAAAGAACAACAACAAAGGGCTACTAGTCCTTTTTTATTGTTAAGCAAAAAGAAAAAGAAAAAGAAAAAAACCTATTTTTAGATACACATTGTTTTCTCATTGATCTATAAAATCATCTACCAGTCCTTTTTTTATTGTTAAGCAAAAAGAAAAAAAAAACATATTTTTAGGTACACATTGTCTTCTCATTGATCAATAAAATCAGAAGTTTGAATACTGAATATGCACGCAGCAGTAGTGGAATTTTCCAAAACTAGCCGGTTGCAGCTTTTTCAAGATTCCCAGTCCTATCTGTGAGTTTGATTATTGCTTGTTTTTCATATATACTATTATATTTGCTAATTAGCTCGACGGACATAAACTCACCTTAAAAATTTGGCAGGGTATGGCTAGAGTTGTCCCCAGTGCAAATACTACTATTCCTGAAGTTCTGAACCTATACAATTATGAAGATTGGAGTATTCGGGTCGAAACCTACTTAATTGCTGAGAGTCTTTGGGACGTTGTCGAAGCCACAGCTGAAACTCCCAATGGTGAAACCAGATATATGGATTGGAGGATGAAGAACGCCAAGGCTCTTCATGCAATTCAAAACTCTTGTAGAACTGATGTATTCGGTTTTATCCGTGACATTAGGATGGCCAAGGATGCATGGGAGACTTTGGCAAAAAGGTTGAAGCCCAAAAACACAGGTTCTCACATTTAATTAATTATCTTGTGAAAATGGAGAATGAAAGAAAAGAATGCACTCACATCCATTCCATTAATAGATCTGCGAGTATAAACTTGGTCTTATTTTATTATTGCTTTTTTATATATTTGACATATACACCGAAACTCACCTTGTGCATGCAATATAGATATCGAGGGCATGGCAGCCACACTAGTCCCTAGTGTAACGATTAATCTTAAAGCTCTTGACCAAGACAACTATAAGCATTGGAGCTTTTGGGTGAAAACATACTTGCTGGCTGAAGATTTGTGGTACGTTGTCAAAGGTATAAATGAACCTCCAAAACTAGAAGACGGGGAAGGGGAAGCTGAATTCATGGCTTGGCGGAAAAATAATGCCAGGGCCTTGCATGTTATCACCATATTTTGCGGGGAGGATGCTGAGTCTTCTATTAGTGACATTGAGAGGGCGAATGATGCCTGGAATACTTTGGCAAGAAAGTTCGAGCCTCCAGAAAGTTTAGTAACTCCAGGTATAGACATGCATCTCTCCTGGTCAATCATTATAACGAGAAAGTTCTATTACATGTTAACATGTTAACATATCGTATACATATGCTTACACTTTGAATTTTTTTTGTTAGAACACTTTTAGAACTTGATTACTCATACAGGAATATATTTTATTCTAATAAGAACCTTATTTATTTTAACGAGACTAATCTTAGCTATCACATGAGTTAGCAAAGTTGTAACATGAGTCTTTAGCTGGAATTAAAATACTACAGCCAATTTTATGAAATTAGTTACTCGATCAGATTTAATGAGTAATACAAAAATTCTGCAATTATTTTAATGTCTAATTAGATACACGTTATATCAATTTGAGGTATTTTTTCTTAATAAGAATACTTTGTAAATATTTTATCTTTTCCAAAAATTAAAAATTTGAATTGTAATGTTTGAAAGAAGGAAAGTGATTGTTAGCCTCAAGTGAGACCTAAGATTTGTGATATCAATTCTAAGTGTCATGTCATGTCAAGCACACATATCACCTATTTGTCACATCACGTCATGTAATTATTGGGGAAAGTATCATGTTGCTCTTCCAAAATTGGATGGCTTTAAATTATTTCACTTATTTACTCTTCTTCTTTTCATTACACTCGTGCACAACAAATCTTTTTTCTTCAATAAAAAAATAATAATTTCTTTATTCTACTCATTCTTAGATTACAATTCATTGTTCCCCGACACCAAATCATGTTGATTCCCAGTTCTTAAAAATTACTCAACATTCAAATAAAAAGAAAAGTGCAAAAGTAAAGCAATACACGTATCGATTAGTAGAATTGGATCAATAGATTTGCACATACATCTGTCGGTAAATATCAAATCTCTTGCATAAACACATGTATATGAATTTGACCTTTATTGGATTCCTGCAAATTATGAAAGTATAATATACTCTTATTAAGAGAAGAGACTTTGTTAGCCAAAACTGAAAACTTTGACAGATTTAACCCTGAAAATCTGAAATATTAAAAAAATCTGAGAATAAAGAAATTATTATTTTTTTATTGAAGAAAAAAGATTTGTTGTGCACGAGTGTAATGAAAAGAAGAAGAGTAAATAAGTGAAATAATTTAAAGCCATCCAATTTTGGAAGAGCAACATGATCATAAATTTACACTAACAAGTTAATTAGAAAATTCACAAATTAAATTGGATTCACAAAAATGAAAAGAAAAAAATATTGACATTGTAATTTCAATCCATGAATTATTATAGTTAAAATAATATTAAACGCTCTTAAAAAATAATAGAAAACATGGTAAGAAATAGTTACAAGAGTAGATCTTATAATAAATTATTCACTAATTTTTTCTTTTTACAAAAATCTTATATAGGGAATTTTAAATTTCTGTCACCTAATTAAATTCATTAATATCATTGATGTTGTAAGATTATAATGTAATAAGATATATTATGTGAAACTGAAAATAATAAGAGACCTCAAATGAGGTCTTAAATTTTAAGCCTCACTTGAGATCTTCTATTATTGCCCGTAAAAGAAAATCCATTTTATTTTCAGAAGAGAACTCTGAAATCGAAGTTGACTCGAATGACGAAAGCGGCTCAAATGATGGTAATGCTAACTTGGAAATAGAAGCGGTTGATGGTATTTTTCTCACTCTTCACTATGATTCCTGAAATATTATTATATTACTAGTCTTTTCCACCGAAAGTCACCTCAATGATCATTAACACATGGCACGACTTGAAGCATATGAACCTTTCTTCAACAATGTGTGGGCCGGGAATTGGGAGGATGCAAAGGAGTTTATTCAACAACATCCAGAGGCAGTACGAGCAAAAAGACTTAGAGGTGGGACAGCTCTTCACATAGCAATCTTCTGTGGGGACGTCGGGGGTGTAAAAGAGTTGCTGCCGTTTATGAAAAAGAAGGATTTGGAAATACTAAACGGTCTTCGACGTTCTCCTCTCTCTGTGGCAATACAAAAAACGGATACAGATGATGCGACCGAAATTGTCAAGTGCATAGTTGAGAAGAACAAGAAGCTACTCATTTGTGTTGTCGATCCTTCCGCCGATACTATTCCACTCCTGAATGCTCTGAGTTTGGACAAACCAAAAATGGTTAGTTACCTTTATTCTGTTACTCCACTCAAAAAGCTGAAGAGTAGGGACGCCGCTGAGCTAATTTCCACTGGTTTGAGAGTAAAACGTTTAGGTACGTGAGAGTTTCATACCTATGACAGATCATTACTATAGCATGCATTTTCTTTTTCTTTTTCTCTTACATATGTTATTTATGTTATACTGATTCACTCTTTCACTCTACTCTAGATATTTCGTTGGACATAATACAACGTTTTCCAAACTTGGTCATTGCTAAAGACCACTCTGGTGAATCCCCTTTAAATGCATTGGCTAGTACGCGTGCTGGATTATTCTCGAATGCTAGCCAGCTCGGAATATGGAAACGATTGATTTATAGATGTTAGTAGTGCTGCTTTTGATCTCTCCTCTTTTCCTATGAAACTAATCGTCTAATTTTTACTTTTTAGTATCCAAAGAAAAAGTAGGGTTGCTAGTAGTGTTGCATATATGGATTACTTAGAGTATGGTCAAATTGATAATTATTAAGACATTCAAAATTGTGATTTACAATTATAAACATGAATGATTCCTTGGGCAAATTCGGTTCGTCCATTAATTTAATCTAGTTCGATACTTTAATGATCATTAATTTGGCTGAAAATTTACAGAAATGATCTATACATTATGACAAAAAAGCTGAACAGTCGAGATGCCGAAATACAATCAAAAAGTGGGTCCCACAAGAAATAAGTTAAAATGGCCAAAAAAGGGATCCCTTAGGAGAAGGGGCCTCTATATATATCTCGACCGTTCAGCTTTTTGGTTCTGATGTATGAATCATTTCTGCAAATTTTCAGCCAAATTGATGATCGTTAAGGTATCGAACTAGATTAAATCAATGGACTAACCGAATCTGTCCAACCTGAACAGTTCGTGTTTATAATTGTAAATCGAAGTTATGAGTGCTGTAATAATTATCAATTTGGCAGAAAATTTGCAGAGATGATCTACTCATATATACCTAAAAACTGAACGGTTAAGATGTGATCGAAAAGTGGGTCTAATGAGCGATCCCTTAAAATGGCCAAAAAAATATATCCCTCACTAGAAGGACCTTGTGTGTGTGTGTGTAGGGTAATTATTACAAATGATATCTGAACTTATCATTTATCTTATCGATGGTACCTGAACTTTAATTTTGATCACAACCAGTACTTGAACTTTTCGATTTTATTTCAAATGGTACCTATCACTAACTTCCGTTCATGTTCCGTTAAAAACTGACATGTGTCAAACATGTGACTCATTTTTCAAGGATAAATTTGTAAAATTACATTCTTTTTTTGTAATATCACTTATTTTCACTTATATTGTGGCTATAAAAAATGAGACTATCAAAAGGAAAAACTTTCAACTTCAATTAAAAATATGAATTAAAGGAAAAAAAAAAAGAATTATGAAAGTTTTGATAAGCTCTATTGGTTTTAAATGTTTTATAGTTTGTCCAAAAGAAAATGTATGATAGTTTTATTTGAAATGTTTTGTCTGTATCTATAAAACAAATAAATTTTTGTTGAGATCTTCTTTTTAAATTTTATTTTCATAAGAGGGTAAAAATACATTTTTAATTCTATTTTTATTTGAACTTCTAATTTTATTAACATATTAATTGATCAAATATCTAGTAAATAATATTGTTTAAATGAGTATTTTCGTCAAACTACTCTTAAGTACTATAGGTCATGTGTTTTGCACATATTAGTTTTTAACGGAACATTAACAGAAGTTAGTGATATGTATCATTTGAAATGAAATTGAAAAGTTCAGGTACTGGTTGTGATATTACAAA
>BDJD01002357.1:173522-194343 GCA_002564525.1 Rosa multiflora | reverse complement strand
AACCTCTTCTCTAAGGGGTTTGTGTTTCATAAAAATGATTGAAAATAGTAATCCCTGTTGTTTACTCTCAAAGATGTTGGAAGCATTCATCAATCTTAATTATGAAACTTCTAAAGTTACAAATTCTTATTTTTTAGTTTTTAAATTTCAATTTTTTTTCAAAATTCTCAAAAATAAATACAAAATTCTAGCTATGATTCAAATACAAGCGTGAGGCTGCGTTGGTTGTGGGTTGTTCAATCCCGTTATGGTCACATGTTCAGTTACCTAGGCTCTACGTACTGCAGTTTAGTGTTGCTACTAGTTCGTCGTCGGTGTCAATGTCTACACATAGTGTCGCTATTCCAATAACTCAAGTTGACAAGACTGATTAATATTTGTCAATCTCAAATTTTACAAAGTATTTAGATGAAGTGATTGTCGAGCTATACTGAATTATTAATATGGCCTACCTTTGACCACCATTCCCAAATTTTACCCTCCTAAGCGCCTTTGATGCTTGCATATACTAATCGATATTGGTATGAGAAAGAGAGAAGTAGTCTAGGTGTGATCAACACACAGCGGATTTGGCCACATTGACTCCGCTTACCCTTTTTTTGGTTTAAATGTGCGCAATATGTAAACTTAATCTAATTCTGAATTCTTTAAAATATAATTTGAACGTAATTTGACTCAGATGTAATGTAATTAATCATTATGTACCCATTCATAAATTCTTAACTCAAATATAATGTAATTTAAATTCAAATTCCTGAATTTCCACATAAAACAAAGTGGGAGGAAAATGTGCATTTCAACAACTAGATTAGATGTCAAAAGAACACATTCTAAAGTAATGATATGCAATTAACGCTGCTACATGATTGATCAGGGAAAAAAAAGCCGCTACATGCAAGCGAGAATGGCGCCCGAGATTTAAGGGAGGAGGTCAACAAAAACGGTCTTTATAGTCTTCTACTTTTCGCACTGCAAGCATGCACTACTCCACCACCACCATGCATATATAAAAGTTGACGTAACCTGAGCACTACTGCTCTATTGCTTCGTGTCAGCCCCGCCGGCGATGACGCTGATATAAATTAAATCTAAACCGAAACAGTAACCAATGCCACGGCACCACCGTTCTGTTCAGAATCGTCTCTCTTACAACAACGATCAGAAAGCTACTCAACAAAGTAGAGTACGTAAAAATAGTTTGAGCGAATCATACAGAGACCTTCGCACTCTGCTGTTTCCTAAACTGGAATGATGAGAAAATCCCACAGCCTCATGTGACGTCCATGTTAGATCGATCAATGCACAATTGGGCAATACTATAAGCACAAGATTACAGAAAAGGTTGAGAAATGATTATGAGGATGTCCTATTGGCTTTGGCTCCTTCTGCACAGAAGTGTGCATACGAATGCAAAGCACTGAGTCATAATAATAATGTGTATAATTTTGAAAGGAACATGGAAACTGTGGAGCACCGACACTTAGAAAAATAGGGCATTATTCATTTCAAGCAAGCATACTATTATTTTTATTGTTCTAGTTCTACCCAAGGACAATAGTTGGTCAAAATGTTTGGCATTGTAGACTTGTAGTACCAAATTTAGCAATCCAATGGGAGACTGCACGATTGCTGAAACAATGGAAACTGGAAGAAGGTGCATTTTACATTGGAACACTAATGCTCATTTGCCTTTTTCTAAATTAATCGAAGTGTTTAAGTTAATCTAATTATGGATCTACTACAACACAAGATACCATTCATCCTCCTTTTTGTTTAATATAATCTGTCTACATGTAATGCCCTTCCTCTCTGTCTTTGCCAAAGGCTTCTCAGAATTATAAAATATTTAGATATCTAGAAGAGCAATGTGTTATTATCATTATTCTATTGCAATCTGATTAGGTGATTATTGTGTGATGATTTTTTAATTTAAGGTCGTTTTGCTGGTGCGATATTGAGCCGACATCAGGTCTTTTTAAACAATGACTTATGCTCATATTGAACTAACTTGGGGTTATTGTTCAAAATAAATTAATACAGTCAAATTTTGGATTTTAACCGCCATGCAAATATCTCATCATATAATCGTGGAAATTTCAGACACATATAACCAAAATAAAAATGTTTCAGACACATATGTGTGTGATGACGAAATTATATGATTGTGACGAAATATTTCACCATTTTTTTATATTTAGAATCTTTTTTATCGAGATCACACAGTTCGTTAAAGACTTTCTAGGTCCAGACACATTTAAAATCTATTTTGACTTAAAATGAAAAATTTTGGGTATTGTTTTCAATTTGAAAATTAATTAGTTTTTAAAAAACCGTTCTATAATTGTTAAAAGACTAGCCTTTAATACATGTAGAATCAAGAAGTGCTTAATTCAGAAACACTAGTTTGCTATAACCGTTCTATAACCGTTCTATAATCAAGAAGTGCTTAATTCAGAATCAAGAAGTGCTTAACCGTTCTATAACCGTTCTCATGTCATTATTTAATTTTATAAAGGGTAGTTTGGTATTTTCACACACACACACACACACTCTCTCTCTCTCTCTCGGTCATGATCAAATCTCAGCTCTAATCTCATTTCCCTGCTTTCTACAACCTCCGCTTTTCCTTCACCTATTGCCCAGAAGCCCAGATAAACCGTAGCTGCCATTCCTCCAAGCCAAGTCGCTGTCAGTCGCCCTTGCCTCTCCGGGTCGAGCCTTGTGTCGCAACCACTCCCCAACCTCTAACCGGGCCGACCCAATTTTTCTCTCTCTTTTTCCTTCATTCTTCTTCTCTCTCTCTCTCTCTCTCTCTCTCTCTCTCTCTCTCTCTCTCTCTCTCTCAAAGTTCTGATCTTTGATCCATGGTTTCTTGACCCAGAAAACTGAATTGATAGGTTGGCTGAAATTGGAGATAAACAATTGAAGAAAAGGTTGAGTCTTTGAATCTCCAAATTGATAGCTCGGCCCCTATGCACAAAACATGAACTCACTCACTGTGCACAAAACCATCATCAAAATCAACACCAAAACAATCTAACTGGGAGTAACAAAAGACCGAAGCTTTTAACAACCCAAAATGTTGTCGTAGCAAGCGGAGGAGCAGCATCAAGCTCGCTGCGGTTCTTGCTTGGAAGTAGCAAAAAGTTCCACTTTCTCCTTGTCTTTGTCACGCTACCACACCTCGAGAAACAGAGTCGCTCTTCCTCTCTGTCACTAGCACTGACCACCTTCCCAAAGCTTCTTTCTATTTCAGTCTAATCAATCCAAGCAAGCAATCAACACAGAGGTAGGAGAAGATGACTCTCCTTAATTTCACACCGGAATCGCGTCGATCCTCACCGATTTGCTTCTGCTCTTCCCCACCACTGTGAACGGACTCGACCCTCGAAGTCGCAGCGGCGATGGTCACTTTGGGTTTGGGTTGGTCACATATGTGTGTGATGACGAAATTATATGATTGTGACAAAATATTTCACCATTTTTTATATTTAGAATCTTTTTTATCGAGATCACGCAGTTCATTAAAGGCTTTCTAGGTCTAGAGACATTGACTTAAAATGAAAAATTTTGGGTATTGTTTTCAATTTGAAAATTAATTAGTTTTTAAAAAACCATTCTATAAATCGTTAAAAGACTAGCCTTTAATACATGTAGAATCAAAAAGTGCTTAATTCAGAAACCACCGTTGTTTTCTTGCTAAGCACTGGTTACCACCTCTATTGCCGCTCGAAATGATACTTTATTACACCGTTAATGTTGTATGTGACAACGATGAAGCATCAAAAGAATTTGGATGTAGATTGTACCTTGTTCGATTTTTTTTTTTTGAATTGAATGGTGTTAGACTTCATTGATAACTGATAAAAAGATTAAGGAGTACATTTTTCAGAATCAATTACATCTTGAATAAAGGATGGAGTATTAGACCAAAAGAACACTTGGTCAGACTCAGCAGCAAACACCGCCAACATATGTGCAGCTTTATTAGCCTCCTTTCAAGCATGAACAATCTAAACTTGATGCCCTGCATCTAAATCTAGTCTGAGATACTCATATAACCTTCCAAGATTTGAAGAATTCTGCAGCTCCTCTTGACACAATTGTTGTTTCAAAACCAAACAATCAGTCTCCAACAACACAAGAAAAAGCCCATGTTCTAACACATAATCCACTGCCTCCCTACAAGCAATGAGTTCAACATGTTCAGCAAATTGAACACTAGTCACCACCTTCCCAACTGCTCCCAAAAATATCCCCTGAGAATCTCTAACCAAGAATCCAATAGTTGCCCTTCCAAACATAGGATTGTAAGCTCCATCAATATTCACCTTCAACCAACCTAGAGGAGGACATTTCCACTTCAAAATTTTTCTAGCCCCATGAGAACTTTGTAGCTTCGTATTATGAAAAATGAAATTACTCAGTCTGATAGATGACATGAGAGCGATATCACAAGCTAAAGTGATTTTATTTTCCCAAACGCTATCATTCCTTTCTTTCCAAATTCCCCAAAGAAAAACAATAACTGATCAAACACTGTCTTTGATAGTTTCCCAGAACAAAGAATCAACCAACTAATAGCATCCAAGTGATTAGAATCCCCACTAAAACAATTACTAGCAATCTGTGAATTGGTATTCAGTACTTCTCTAGTGAAAACACAATTTCTGGATAGATGAATAATTGTCTCCACTTCGTTGCAAAAAAAATACAATTATGAGATTCTAGTAGCACATTCTTAGACGCCAATCTGTCTAAGGTAGATAAAATGTTATGACAAATCTTCCATGCATTAACCTTGGCCGAGCTAGGAGTTTTGGCATACCAAATTTTCTTCCAAACTCTTTTATTACTCATAACAGAAGGAGAAAGAGATGATGCACTTTTAGAAAAGGCATGACGATCTGCAGATTTGACAGTAAACATACCTTTCTTCTCCAAATGCCAAGTTAATCTGTCACCCGAATACCTAGAACTCAAGGGAATTGCCAAAATAGCTTTTGCATCTTCATGTACAAAAGTGGTATGAATTTTGTGCTCATCCCATACATTAGGACGGATGATCAATTCACTTACTTTAGCCAAATCATCCTGCCCCGATCCCAACAGTTGCGGCCTGTGATTTAAAGTACTAGGAATCCAAGAGTCTGACCATATGAGAACATTATTCCTATTCCCAATCTACCAGTGAGCTCCTTCATGCAACAAATTTCTAGTAGCAAAAATACTCCTCCAAGAGTAAGGAGTAGCATGTTCTTTTTCATTCCAAAATGAACCATTAGGATAATACCTGGCTTTGTACAATTGTGCCACAAGAGACTCCGGGTTAGAAGCAACCCTCCAAGCTTGCTTAGCCAACATCGAAGAATTAAACTCAGATAAACTTATGAAACCCATGCCTGCCACTTCCTTGGCATGATATAAATCATCCCATTTTTTCCAATGTATTTTTCACTTATCCTCTGTACTTCCCCACAAAAACGAGCACACATATGCTCAAGATCTTCACAAAATTTTTTGGTTAATTGAAAAACAATCATAGCATAATTTGGTAGAGCTTGAGCCATAACTCTAATCAAAATATCATTCCCTGCACCACTCAACATCTTGCCTTGCCAATGTTTTGACGCGCTTTAAGCAGCACGCAATTTAACCCTGTAAGTCATCGTTAGTATATAGTAAATAGGGATCATTCTAGCCGAGGATTGAGGGTACACCTGTAATTGTGTAAACAAATAAAGAATTAAAATAATAAAGTATTATTTATAAAAATAATATAAAGAATAGAAATATATACAAATAATTAAACAAAATGGGGGTTTAAGAATTATGGTTTCGAAAATTAAACTAAATAAAATAAAGAGAATGTAAAAACAAATTTACAAGGGTGGAACGCAAGGAACAAAGATCAAAACCGCAATCATATGAATGAAATCCAATTACAACTCCTATAGTTGATTATTTATGTCATGAGAAATAAGTTGACCATGTGAAACGTTAATAAGCAAACGATTTCTCATATTTTACTTTCCTTCAATATTTAATCTAAGTGAAAGCACCTAAATTAAACCTATTGAACATGCAATCATAGACTAGAAAGCTAGCTAATCAAGAACAAAGAAATGATGTCAACCAAAGTGCACAAACTAGTATGAAAAAGTTCATCTATTTGCAATCCTCCTTAATTGATTTCGACTTTTATCCAAAGCCTTCACTACTTAAATCTAGCTCCAATTACATGCATATATCCTAAGTTGATCACCAAAGAACATAAACATGCAAAAGTTTTCTGTAATCCAAAATCAATCAAGCAATCTCACATAAGCAACATATAAATCAACATATAGAAATCACAACTTTATTTCAAAACATATAAACGGGCTTTAAACTTTGCCCTTAATGCTATTTGTTAACTCGAATTCATAGTTCTACAAATCCAAACAAAGAAAACTGAATGAGGTTGCAAGGAAAAAGATTGAATTACACCGTGAATGGAGTGGATGATGGAGAGCTTGAGACGTTGATCTTGAATCTTGAAAGCAAGGTTTCATTATCACGACACAAGGTGGAACGATGGCGGCTAGGATTGCTCATGGCTTCTTCTTCTTCTCCTCTTTGCTTGAAAATGCAGAACTAGAAGACTAGAGAATGAAAAGGAAAATGGAGAGGAGATGGAGAGACAAAGAAGATGAAATGGGTGAAGGAAGAGATGTTTATTTATTCTCACAAAAGAGGGTATTTATAGGAATACATTTTAGTGTGAATGCCATGGTAAGAAGTCCATTATAGTGGCTTCAATGATCATAGCTGCATGAGAGCTTTCATGCTTGTTACTTTCTTATATACTTTATACCACACAAGTCTTCATCTTCTTTTATACATTCAAGTACCTTATCTATATACTCAAGTACCTATATATACACTCTATACACTCAAGTACCTATTACATGATATAGATATTTATACTATAATATATTTATACTATAACAGTCTGAATGTTCTTTCCAAATGGTACCCAAGTTTGAAAACAAACTAAGATAGATGATGTAGAAACCAAATTGAGTTACTTTGACACAAAACAGATTTCCGGCAGACTTGACCTCAGTGCACTAAAACATTCATAACTTCTTCTAGAAAATAGATATTGATGAGATGTAAAATTTTCTGGAAACTAGACATCCGTAGCTTTCCAACCATATAAAGATCATAATTTTCTGAGCTCTGAACGATTTTTGATACTCCGTTGAAGTTGACTGATCTGCAGTGGCAGTTTTCCGAATCTGTAATGGATTTGATTTTTAAAGCACAATTTGTGTCCAATTCGGTAATGATCTTCTTGAGACTTCTAGATGCTTCCACATGTCTTCCACGCCTTGTTTGAAGTAGAAACGTCAAGAACCTTCAAGAATCTTCATTTCTTTCCATTTTCTTGCTTCCTACAACTCATTTTCTTCGTTTGTAGCTCAAATGTACCTAAAGACATTTAACTAAGTTAATATGATTAAGTTAAAGGAAATAACATAGCAAAATGTGAGTAGAAAAACACATAAAACGTCGCATATAATGCTCCTATCATGTTTCAGTTTTTTCAGCTAACCGCTCCTTAATATATAGAAAAGTGGCTGTCTTCTTCCGCCCCACATACGTTGGGAGGCCTCGATAACGCTCATGAGAGTCCACCACTTCTACTCCCAACAGATTAGCCATTCTAATATGCTCATAATCAGTGACATTCTTACTAAAACACAACAGAACTTTTATGAAAGTTTACCACCTGGCCTGAAGCTCTACCATACGTCTGTATAACATCTTTGATTTGAAAACAAGCTTCCAGCATAGCTTGAGCATAGAGCATGCTATCGTCGACAAATAACAGATGGTTAACTGAAGGAGCCCCTGAACAAATAGCAATACCATGTAATAATCCCAAAAGTTGTTTTTTCTGTAGTAACTCAGAGAACCCTTCTGCCCCTAAGAGACAAAGATAGGGTGACAAGGGATCACCCTATCTCAATCCTCTAGTTGGGATGACCAAGCCTCTTGGTTTATCTCTAACCAAAAAAGAATATCTCATAGAACAAACACACTGCATAACCACCTCTATCCATGCAGAAGCAAACCCAAGCCTCTCCAAAACTGTACTAAAAAAAGTCCATTCCATTTGATCATAAGCCTTGCTCGAATCCAATTTCAAAGCAATATAACCATCCTGCCCTTCCCTTTTATTAATGACAAAATGAGCTACTTCATTCACCACAAGGATATTATCCGTAATGAGTCTCCCTGGCACAAATGCACTTTGAAAAGGAGAGATAAGAGATGGAAGAAACACCTTCAGCCTGTTTGCAATCACTTTAGAGCATAACTTATAAATCACATTACAAAGAGCAATGGGACGAAGATATGCCATATTTTCAGGATTCTGCACTTTAGGGATTAGACAAATATGAGTAAAATTAATCTGTTTCAACAAGGAACCAGTAGGTAGAAAACTTTGTACTGCCTCTGTAACATCTTTTCCTATATCCTCCCAATAGTGCTGAAAGAATAATGGAGGCATACCATCCGGACCAGGAGACTTCGTAAGGTACATCTGAAATAAAGCACACCGGACCTCATCCTCTAAATAAGGGGCACATAGCTTCTGATTCATTTCACTAGTCACACAAGGCTGAATCGCCTCCAAAGTTAGAGTAACCGCCTAAATATCCAAATCAGTAGCAGTAAACATTTTAGAAAAATATGACGTTACAATATTCTCCATACCGTCATCAACATCACGCCAGTGCCCTTCATGATCAAACAGCCCCAACAAATTATTTTTCCGCTTCAGGTTAGTTGCCTTCCGATGAAAGAAACCAGATTTTTTGTCACCCTCCTGCAACCATGTTACTTTTGCTCTTTGTTTCCAAAAAGCCTCTTCTTGGGATAAAAGTTCATGCAAGGTAGTCATCAAAGTTTTCTTCTCATTATACACCATCATAGACATTGGTTCATTCATGAGAACTTCTAACCTGCCTCGGATCTCCACCATCTGAATTTGACGCAGCCTGAAAGTATCACGTTGCTAGCTGGTTTCTAGAGCACATCTTGTATTAATAATTTTTTGGGTTAACATGAACATAGGAGCATCCTCTATCTTCAGCCTTCCAATTAGCCAACACAAGGGGATCACAATCTTGATGCTGCAACCAAAAGGACTCAAATTTAAATCGATGTCGCTTTGTCAAAGGAACACAGCTTGCTTATAATAGAATGGGAAAGTGATCTGAATCACTGGGCAGTAGATGTCGTACCCTTGAGTATCCAAAAATATCACTCCATGTAGAAGTCCCAACCGCTCTGTCCAAACATAATTGGGTTTTCTGCACTCCACCATGTCATCTTTGTGCCTTGAAACCCTAGATCAACTAGGTTTCCATAACCCAAAGCTTCACGGAAGCCTCTCATTTGCCTTTCAGGCTGCAAAGGCCTTCCCAGCTTCTCACTATTATTCAATATCTCATTGAAATCGCCGATTATTATCCACAGAAGAGAGTCTAAATCAGCCAAATCACGTAGGAGTTGTCAAGACTCCCCACGTTCACCGGTGCATGCATAACCGTAGAAGCTTATTAGTCTCCACCACAGTTCACCAGGTCCTGCCCTAACTTCTGCGTCGATGTGATGCGCAGAAAAGGTACGAACGTGTAGGTCAACATCTTCTGACCAGAAAAGTGCCAGGCCGCCAACCTGCCCAACACTCAGCACTTCCTTAGAGTGCGCAAAACCTAACTCTTTATGCAGCGCTTTGAAATTAATCTCTTAGCGCACTGATTTTTGTATCACAAAGAAAGACTATTCGAGGCTGATTTTGAGTGATCAGATCCCTCAAAACTCTAGTGATAGTCGTATTACGGATTCCCCTGCAATTCCAACTCAATATATCCATGTTCATGGATAAAAGATCGATCTCTCAGAGAGAGCAACCCTAGCGTGCGGCTAGGTCAGAAGAAGAAGCATATTACATACATTTATCCTTACTACCTTGTTCGATGAATGACCTTGAGAGGAATATATATATATATAGCTATATATTTCACATGTTGAGTTTAGCGGAGAAGACCCTTAGTAGACCAATACCTTCTGAGTTTTTGCTTTCCTTATAACATAAAAGAAAACTTTTAACGGAGACCTCCAAAAAAAAGTTTGGAAGCCACATAAATATGTTATATTTTGTTCTAACTCAAGAAAAACATCGACAATCATGTTAATAAGTTCTCGATATACATTTTATATTTGCTACGTTGGTTACTCTTAATATTTTGAGGAAATGTAAGAAAAATCTTCTAATTTTAAAACCATTTGCAAACACATTTCAACTGAGTAATACATATTTTGTCGAAAAAAACTGAGTGATACATATGATACTTTTTTTTTTTGGAGAATACATATGATACTTTATTAATTAGCTAGGTAGTGGAAAATCATGTCACAATATTGGTCTCTACGAATCGTTTCAAAGAGATACCTGAGTCAGCTGACTCAGATTTAATTATTTAAAACAAAAATTTTAATTGAGAAATTTTGGAAAAAAGTTAGGGAAAATTTTGCAAACAGTCCAAGTAAATGTCACTAATAATTTCTATACATAAAGTTCCAAACCGAGCATTTCGGTACACGGAATCTGAAGTCCGACCCATTATCAAGACACGACGTCAATGACGCCGTTAATTTGAGGGGTAATATGGTCTATTCAGATTTTTACTATGAGCACCCGGCCTTCTCTCTCTGGGCACCTAGCGTTCTCTCTCTCTCTCTCTCTCTCTCTCAACACCCATCTCTCTTCCCCCCTCCCAATCCCGATCACCTCTGCAATTCCAACCATCCACTTCTTCTCTCTATTGGATTCATCAAACAACCCATTTGCATCATCCAACCTGCTTTCCTTACACAAGCCATTTATTAAAACGTTGTAAGTAATCAAATCAGGACACATTGGTCTCCCCTCCATATCTGCCTTCAACTTAAAACCCTGCTCTAGATTGCCAGATTTATAATAGCCATTAATCAAGGTATTGAAACTAACTACAGTTGGGTCCAAACCCCTGTTGGCTATTTCATCGAACACCGCCTGGGCCTTCTGGGTGTAGAGCAGCGACACCACATCCACATGCAGCATCGGGACGATGAGCAGTGACACCACAAACAGGCCCAGGTCCACGTTGATCCGGACGTAGACGTTAGACTTCTGGGCGTAGAAGACGATGATCAAGAGGACAACGAGGCCGACGAGATGCACGCGACCGAGAATATTCCGGACATGTCATCGGAGGTGGTGATGGGCGTAAGGGTTGTGGTGGTGATCGGTGGTAGGGATGGGGCTGGGATTAGAATGAGAATAGGGTTTTGGTGGGATTAGAAGTGGGGTTGAGTTTGGTGGGTGTGGATTTTGAAGGTGAAGGAGATGCGGTGGTCGCCGGGGTCAAGAGAGAGAAAGAGGGGTCGAGCTTTCTGGGTTTGGGTATGTGGGGAAGGAGGGAGGGGGAAAGAGAGGTGATCCTTTTTTTTTTTTTCTCTTTTCTTTTCTTTTTTTTTTTTACCAAAAAAGGGAATCAGAGTGTGAGAGTACTAAATTACCCTTTAACAAATGAACAATGACATAAAAGTTAACGGCGTCATTGACGTCATGTCTATATAGTGGGTCGGGTTTCAGGTTTCGTGTACCAAAATGATCGGTTTGGAACTTTATGTATCAAAATTATTAGTGACCTTTATTTGATGTACTGTTTGCAAAATTTTCCCAAAAAGTTATGATATGAAGTGCATTAGAGGCAATCATTCGGATGTGGATTTCATACAGTTTGTACATAAATAGGTAGTGAAGCCAAAATCCACCGTAAAAAAGACGCCCAAACCAAACAGTGCCTTACAATGTTATTATGCAAAACCCTAATAACAAAAAAAAAAAAGGTTTCAAACACGCTTCTACTACCTGAGAGGGTCTATCAGAAACACTTTGAATTAATAAAAAATTAATTATAAATATAATAGAATTGCAAAAAATATAGAATCTGTCTTTGGGTAGGTCTAGAAGCATTTGAAAGTGTTTTAAGAAAAAGTTTTTCCTCATTTAATTAAAAGCACTTTTGCCAAATTTGATAAAAGCATTTTTAGGCCTTTAAGAAACAATCCCAAACATGCCATTAGTTTGAGACTGTTACTCCAATGGAAAAACACATGGATTTATGGTGGAGAAAAGTATGAGATAGATGTTGATGCACCGCACTGCCCCCTTACAAGTGACTAAGTGAGACACTTTTGACAAATCGAACCAAAGTTTTTGCACAACTTCAGCAAGATTTCACTGAAAACTAAGTAATAAATCAATAGGTTAATTACCGGATCAAATTGGGAAGCAACCAAAATTCTTCACCTTTTTTAGCTGGTCACGCGCGTACATCGGAAAGTAGTGCAATATGTATAGGACCAAATTTAATACAACATATTTTTCAGTGACTTTTGACCGAAACAAAAGCCCAATGGCAGACGTTCGGTCAAATTCGACATGGTGCGTAGACTTGTAAATGAACTGGATTTTGGAGCGGATCGACTTAAATCCGAATCCATTTAATAACAACAAAATTCAACCCGACCCGATCTGTTAACAGCTCAATCTAAATCTGTCTCCGGCGGATTAACGAAGGATCCACTAGTCCGATCCGTTTATTATAATGAATATTATTAATTTTTAAATAATAATATTAAATCTTTTATTATGATACGTCATAAAACTTCAATAAAACATTGAAGCAAAATTAAGAATATCATCAGATGTTGAATTAAATAACCAAAGTACTTCTAAGACCACTACGTACACTAGGGTAAGCAAAATATTGTATTCATAAAAATAATAATATTTTGACCAAAATGAAAAATAAAAACAATAATATTAAATAATTATAAAAAGGGACCAGATCATTAACAGATCTGATCAACCTAAATCCTTGTTTTATCAGTTAAATAAACGAATTAATGGATCCGTACTATTATCGAATCAACGGATCAAATTTTGATTCCAAATCCGTCCAATAACCACGGATTCAGACTGGATCAAAATCCAATCCATTGATAGGTTTACTGTGGGTGGTTTGTAAATTTGGGAAGAGTGGTATATAGAGAAGGTGAACAAATGGTCGCAATTAAATGTTCAAATACTAAAAAGTTCAAAAAAAAGAAAAAGAAAAAAAGACTGAAATTTTAAATACACACCCCTAATCACTTAATACACATCCCTATTATTTTATATTTCAAATTAGATTTTGTAGGTAGGTTGAATGACTAAAACAGACATCTATGCATTAGAAAGAAAGAAAAAATAGTTATATTTTCCTTATATAGAATAATTTATGTATAAATAGTTAGATACACACAACAAATTTCTATACATGGCCTCCTAATTTAGTACAAGAATAAAGTTAGAAACTATCTAATTTAATTTTTTTTTAAAATAAATTCCATAATATTTAGAATTGCAAAATCAATGGTATTAAATGTTTTTAAAATGGATCGTTTTACTCCCATTTTTTAGTTAATTTCCTTTTCTTTCTTTTTTCTAAGAGATACAATTAATCCATTTATTTTCTAATATAAAACATCACGGGTGAAAAAACTTTATAATTGTTAATTTGTTTGGCCCCTCTAATGACAACTTTGTAGTTCCACCATTGGAGAGAAACTAGTGATATAGTTGTGGTTAAATGTTCAACTCATAATTTTATACTTGATCAACATGGTATTTGGTGGATGAGAACTCAAATAATATAAAACCTATTTATATGCATTTATTTAAAGAGAACAATAATAAATCTTTATGAATTTTTGAATTAGTAACACAAATAATCAATATGGTCATTTAAAAACATCAATATACTAGAATATACTAATCATATTAAATAGTAGCCTTAATATAGTCAAATAATAGGATATTTCATGATTTTTGAGATTAAGGATATTTTAGGTACTTTTGGTTGTGTATTTAGTAGAATATTAGAATGAGAAATTAAATGGGTGATGTATTAAGTATGGAGTGTGTATTTAAAACTTCTCAAAAAAGATGGAGGTACTGTATAAATCTTGTAAAAAGTAATTTAAGAAAATAAGAGATCTTGTGCTGTAGGGCAAAAGTAGGATTTCCCATGATTAACAGATCCAAGATTGTAAAGATCAGAGCCTTGGATATTAATTTCTAAAGATAAGAGAAATGGCGTTGCAATTTTTTTCTCCTTCCTTATTCTTTCTTTTTTTTGTTGTCTTTTGTAAATCGATCAGTTTACAATGTTGAATTAACTAAGAGCAAGTTCACCCGTAGGTCACCAGGTCACTTACTATTCACTGCTTTTATGTGTATTTTCACTCTTTAGGTCACGGGCACAGTGTACTTCGTGTCCTAGGTCGCCATGTGTCACACTGGGTCACCCTGGTGACTTGCAAGACCAGGTCGTGACCCAGGTTTTATTGGAAACTATGCCCGTGCCCAAAGAGTAGAAATGAACACTAAAAAGCAGTGAATAGTAGGTGACCTGATGACCCGGCGGGTGAACTTGCTCTAACTAATCTCATAAGGTGGATTGATTAGCAGATGCTACTTCTTGGTTTTTGCAATATAAAGCTTCAAGCTCTGTTTTGCTGAAAAAACTCGGAATCTCTTGGGCCACCAGCAACTCTCTTTTGGCAACCTGATTTACCTGATCATGTGCAACCCTTTTACTACTTGTGCATGGTATACAATAGCTTTTAGATTTTCAAAAGCACTAGGAATTATTACAGTCCTTGCTCTTTCAAAGCATGAACAAACTTTTTAGGATACCTATAAAAGAAAAGATAAAAGGTTACTTAAATAAAGGAAATTAAGAAAAGAAAAACTTAACTATTAGTGAAATGTGATTCCTAATTAAAATCAAGGATGGGAAATGGCGCTTTCGTTACTAGCTAGACTCAATGTATGTAGGGAATCAAAAGATTATCTGGTATGTTCGATAATTGATACACCAAGACTCCAAGAGCATATCATTTTTATTGCATGCATGTCATTTTTTTCATTTCCTAATTTTGTAGTAATTTAGGAAACAAGCTAATTGTTTCATCTAATGATATATCTTTTTTTACCATGAATTTAATTATCACCAACCATCATTGATCAATACGTTGTGATAATCATCAATCACTTTCTTTAAGTTCTAGTTCCAAATTATACTCTCATCAGTTATCACATGGTGATCAGAGGCTCAGCCCAGTTCTCTTGCACAAATGTTACAATCACATAACAGAGATTAACAAAGAAATCACTCATACATGTACATGGAGGCTGGAGCAAGATTCAACCTTTTGATCGTACGTTTTGCTCCTTTTTCCGGTTGTTCTCTCCTTTTCTTTTTCTTTTCCCCCAAAAATTAAAGATTTTTAGTTGTTACCGTTACTGGTTGGATGCTAAAGAAACAAAGAAATTAAAAGTCACTAGTTCTGGCCTAGCCAGTGACCCATAAAGTAAAATCAACGAGGACAAAACAATATGATGAAGGAAATCTTGGGCTATATGGCATCAAAACTCGTACAAACACTGAACATGGTTTTACCAGCCATTTAATGAACAAGTAAAAAGTTTCAGGACGAGACTGCAGGATTAGGGTCAAATTTTCTCTGCCATTGAGAACTTCAGTGCTTTCTTTCCTCGTTTCCATTGAAAAATTCATAACAGTATCCAACAAAGACGAAAATTTAACTCTTATTATGCTCAGACCTAAAGGATGGGAAAAACACAGTAAGAAGACTAGGGCTGTGATAACCCCTTCCGACCTCTACTACCACCATCGTTCCCATTGCTTGTCAGAAGTAAATGGATTCATTTATAATATTTGATTTATAACTTATCAACATGTCCTATTGCTTGTCAAAAATAAATGGATAGTTAGCCTTGGATCAATCCTTAGTCGCTGATTAGTATAATATCAAAAATATATATATATATATATATATATATATGAATAAAATTAGGATAATGAAATTCACGCTCCTCATTTTACAATCCACACTCTATGTTTCATTTTTCAGTATTTTAAGTTTTGCCTTTTTGTAATGTAGATTGTAAAACATGTAGATGTTAAGATACTAAAAATAAAAACATGCAGTGTGCACTATAAGATAAGGAGTGTGAATTTCAATCCCAAAAAATTATGAAGAGGATTGCAATAAAGTTTGAATCCTAATATACGAGGGCAATAGTGTTTGAATCCTAATATACGAGGGCAATAGTGTTTGAATCCTGATGTACAAGTGAACAAAGTTAATGATCGATAAACTAATGAAACAAGTGTTAAAGTAGAATAGATATCACTAACTTGATTCTTGAGAGAGCCATGCGAGAGCAGTATCCTAAGATAGAATATTGTCCCCACACAGGTGCTATGGTTTGTTCAAAGACGTCTGTTCTACATGATAAAACACTCTGTTTCAAGGCATTGCACAGATACTTTGAAATTTGACGAACTTTACTTGTGTTTATCTCGAGTTACATATCAATGAACTTCGTCATCCTTTTATAGAGTTCGGACAAGAAAGTTGAAGAGACGCAACTGTTCGTTTTTGAATTTAAACGTACCACCTGCCTTTATCCGAATTTGCCTAAAAATCATTTATTGGAATTTAGCTAAGTCCCTAGAGCCTGAAGGCCCAGTCTTCAAAGCAAATCGATATCTAGCATTCAAAGAAAATTGACCCGATGGGCCTTGCGATAGGCCTTGCCTTCTACTAGTCCATTTAATATGTGTATTGTGTATGTGTACAAAGGACTTTAACAAAGGACTTGTTTCCAATGTGGGATACTTATTTCAAACAAAGTTCTAACATTGCTGCCCCTTTGTTCTGTAGGCATGAGGATTTCACTTTATCGACCTTTTTTTATGTAGATTGAAAAAGTACTAGGAAATCCATATAAGAGAGTATACTTTTTGTATTTATTTTTATTTTTACTTGTTCATTCAATGGCAGGTGAACCATGTTCAGTGTTTGTAAATTTTGATGCCATATGGCCCAAAAATTCCTTCATCGTTTTGTTTTGTCCTTGTTGATTTTATGCAAAGATTGTATATATAACAATTATATTGAAATTCAGGTCTTCTGAGGTCTATCGAAAACGAAAAATCGGTGGCATAAGGCGACTGTCTCATGTGGCACCCCCTCAGGGCCGACTCTGCAGCTAGCAAAGCGTGAGGGTGTTTTGGCAACAGACAAAAAAAGGAGCTCAAAGGCAAAGGCATAAACTTAGCTCTAGCTAAACATATGGCATGCCAACAAAATTGTTGTTCTTCTAATTTTCACGGGGTTTAGAATAAGTTTAATTTTAATCATGGAATCTGGTTCTTTTCTCGTGGTGAATTTGATGAAGAGTAGTGTTATGAGACTCATCGTCTCCGTACAATATGATTTTGGTTTGGAATTATATTTAGGAATATTATATATGGAGTATTCATCGAAGCCTTGCCATGATTAGCGAAGCAGATGCATTCCACAATGAAAGTCATTGCAGTTAATTTGAGAGAAGATAGTTTATTAAATTTCTTAAAAGATCCTCAGATTAATTTGTTTCCTAATGTAGTTGTGTTCTAAAAAACGCTGCGCAGACTAGTGCCTAGGGACCTAGGTGGAGACTAGGCGGATTTTATTTTTTTAATATTTTTAATTATTTAGATCACATAAAATTAATGATAATATCAAAAGTTCTACAATTAATTGAATGTAGTCAAAATAAGGAAAATAAAATGTTTATGAATTTAACCATCATACTTATTATTAGCAATCTCAAGTGTGGGAATAAAAGAGAAAAAAAAAAAAAACCGTGCCTATTTGTTGAGGTGGAAAACATGCTTAACATGTTAATCCAAAGAAATTAAAGCCCAAAACAAAACAGGAAGCACATTTTTTTTTTTTTTTTGGAAATGAGGATCAATTAAGCTGCCCCAAAACTAGCCCCTAAGGCTGAACTTAGTACCTACTAATAAATCTGATGGACATGCCCAAACAGACAATAAGGAAAGGAAACTTAATTTCCCACTGGGCTCAACAAGAGCCAGTATAAGGAAATTAACCCTTGTAAAACAACTGAAACAAAGGCCCAAAGAATAAGCCCACTCCAATACAGAAAACCTAGCTACTGCAAACCACATCGCTCCGCCGACCACGGAGAGCCGCCGATGTGATGCCGGAAGCAGAACACCAAGTAGTTCCGTACTGTAAATCCGATACCAATCAAAGCCCAGAACACAAATCATTTGAAATCCAACAACCCAAGGGATAAGATCTCTCAAAACAACACCATACTCTCCACCATAGAGACCCATACCAAGAAAGCATTGTGGCTGCCGAAGGAGGACCGAGAACCAGAGCCGAGAACTAGAACCATGGAGAATGGGGGATGATGAACCCATGCGTGAGCACCCATACTCACCTAGGTAAGTGCCTTGCACTTTCTTATCACAGCCACCATAGCTTTCATGGAGTTTGGGAGTGAAAAGGGAAGAACTGTTTAAGGGTTGGGTATACATTGATCTGGAAAGATGTGGGATTGATTGACAGAGAGAAAGAAAGAAAATAAAAGATGAGGAACAAGGTCCTCCGAATCTGAACAAAGCCAGAGAAGATCTGGACAAGGCCAGATATAACCACAAAGGTGAGAGAAGAACAATAGTCTTTAGGATGCTGAAAGAGAAGAAAGAGTGACCACCCCCAACTCTTAAGCCTTCATTCTAGATCCTGAAGGATCAAGATTTGGGCAAAGAGAAGGGGGAGGAGGGGGGGGGGGGGGAGTTTCTTCTCAGATCTACTTTCTCTCTCTAAAACAGGAAGCACTTGGTCCATGAGATTTATAACACCTCTATGTATGTAGGAACAAATACTTGCCATCACTCCCCACATCCAATGGCTCAGATTCCCCTACTACTCGTGCTTATCATTGCCCTCTTCTTCACTTCACCGTCTCCCTCCCTCTCTTCTCTCTCTCCTCAACAAATAAAAGAAATTCCCTGCTCTAAATCCTATCCTCATAAAATCAGTTCTTTCCAAATTTCTTGTGACCCAAACCCATTTTGGTTATGCTTTTTCAGTTGAAACCCAACTTAATGTATGGTGTGGTTTGGCTTGCGCTGAATTAGTTTGAAGAGGAGAGAGGGGGGGGATAAATCTAAAGAAAGGAGAGAGAGAGATAGTGATGTTGGGACTATAGATTGAGGGACGATGTGAGGAGAGACTAGAGAAAGAATCGAGCAGTCGTGCCATCGAGGAGAGAGACGGTAAGAGAGAGGAGAACAGATGCATCTGAGTATCCCGCCCATCCCAACGCCCAAGTCGCCCAGCGCCCGCCTTACCTGCCTAGGCGCCCGTTGAAACGGAAACCAATTTCCCTAATCGCCTAGCCCAAAATCAGGGCGGGCGCCCAGAACTATTTTTAGAGAGTTAATACTCATACACCCCAAATCCGGGAAAATACTTCTCATACACCCCAGTGTATTAATTTTGTTCTCCCTTACACAACATTTTCTCTTTTTCTTTCCTACCTACCCATCTTTTCAAAATCCTTACCATTAGTACCCTTTATTGCTTTCTCTAGCAATTTCCTTTGCTGTCTTTGTTTGTCAGAGTCTGCATATGCATATGTCTCTTTCATATAGTTTTGATATATAATTTTGTTTATTTAACGGTTTTAGAAACGTGGTGGGCCCATCAGAGTTGTTTTATTTGAATCTCACATAATATATAATAGGGTTAATGCTCATACACCCCAAATCCGGGAAAATACTTCTCATACACCCCAGTGTATTATTTTTGTTCCCTCTTACACAACATTTTCTCATTTTCTTTCCTACCTACCCATCTTTTCAAAATCCCTACCATTAGTTCCCTTTATTCCTTTCTCTAGCAATTTCCTTTGCTGTCAGAGTCTGCATATGCATTTGTCTTTTTCGTACTATCCATTTTATTGTTATTTAAAGGTTTTAGAAACGTGGTGGGCCCATC
This sequence comes from Rosa multiflora, assembly GCA_002564525.1. Taxonomy (NCBI): domain Eukaryota; kingdom Viridiplantae; phylum Streptophyta; class Magnoliopsida; order Rosales; family Rosaceae; genus Rosa; species Rosa multiflora. Next base: position 174,294 of record BDJD01002357.1, on the reverse strand, counting down.
AGAGTTTTTATTTGAATATATATATATATGAAGTTGACAGTCATCCTCTAAATTCAAAGGTAAACAGTACAATTTACTATTCATAATTTCGATTGTAGACAGACTTGAACTGATTGCTATCTGCAAACACACTAGCAAGGAATTGCAAAAAGAAAGAGAAAAACTGAGAAAATTGAAAGCCTATAGAGATAGCCTTAATAGAGACTCTCCCAACTATTGGGATATTATTTATAGACTTCAGACTAGAATCTATAAAATAGAAGAAGAGATAGATAATACTCCTATATGTTCTGGAAGAGGAACAAAAACCTCTTGATTATTTAAGCATTGGTTAGATCCGCACCTCACTGGTATCAGAGCTTGTAAAATAGCTCAAAGGAGAACCCCTCCTTAATGGGGACAATGTCAGAATTGTTATTAGAGAAAATAAATTTTCTACTGAAATCTTCTGATGAGAAATATCAAAAGCTGTTACTAGAACTATCTAGATGTCAAACTCATCTAGAAAAATTACCTGCTATAATCCACCAATTGGAAAGATTGGAAAACAAACTGGATTATATTAAGAATCTTCCAAAAACGGAAGATATATTAAGAATCTTCCAAAAACGGAAGAAGAAAAACTAACGAGTGTTAGTAGAAAAATCAAAGAACAGCAAAAAACGTTGGATTCTATAATGAAGGACAAGAAAGTGCCTACAGTAAAAAAGAAAACTAATGGATTCAAACCATTAGAAAAACCAGACACAAATCGTGTTCCTAACATGATTTT